>SOZL01001805.1:0-44089 GCA_009733165.1 Naja naja | reverse complement strand
AACCAGGCTGCAAAAGACCCATTAACCCTCTCCCTAACCCCTTAAGACAACAAGTTAAAAATTTAAGAAGTTTCCCTTCCTTCTAAGCTTAGAATTTGGCCCACTAGTCGCAACATGACACCTCTCGGGATCCCAAGATCCGTCATTAAGGTAAGCTTTTGATAGCCGCACAGGGCCATTCCACAGACTGGGAACCGTCCGAGGGCCCAGAATCTAATAGGGAGGGACAAGCATAACTATACATCTCAGACAGTAACGGAGGTAGTTGGGTACATGGAAAAACATTGTAAGAATGGAATACATAACAGAATGTGACAGTGTGGCAATAAACAGGAAAGGCCGCAGTCAGCAGCTCTCTGCCGCATAAAGAATCCAATAAACAAGTCACTATGCTGCCACCATAGTAACTCTGCGCAAAAGTCCTGAACGGTCCCCGCCCCACTGCAGGGGAAATTGCATCCTCCCACTGTTCTTCTCACCACAGTGGAGTGCAGTCAAGTCCCCAGGAGAAAAAACAGCATAAGTCCAGGAAATGGTGTAGATGACCCAGGCACCATCAATAGTGCCCAATGAGTCCAGAATAGCAAGGACAGTAAGAAAGGCAATGGTTGTAAATGGAATGCCACCAACCAAGGGCAGTCAGGTCCACAAGAGTCCAGGAAAGTATTAATGTCCGTGAACTGATCGTGAACTGATCGCTGCCAGGATCTGGAGCCATAGCCATCTCTTCCCGGGGTCACCACCAACTTAAGGTGGAAAGTTATGTCTCACAGCCACAACCTCTCCAGACAAGCTGGATCTTAACACAGCCCATCTTTTACTCCCTAACTGAGAAGGAAGGGGAATCAAGGTGGCATCAGTTGGAGAGCCCCTACGAAGCAGCTCAAGCCAGCAAGCTTGAGTTCCAGAGGAGAGACGGCCGATGCTGCTGACATTGGGTACGTTACAAACCCCAAGCCCTCCCACTCCTCACCTAGGAGATTACCCCCGAGAGAGTATTCCTCCAGGGTGGGGATTTTATCCTGGTCAAAGGTGGGTCCAATGCCAGTGGATGCCAGCACCTGTTGTACCACCTTGTCCGGGAACACCCTGACCCCAAAGAGAATCAGCTATCCCTTCTCAGCAAAGGGATCTGCACAGGCAGCAGACAACAGACACCACCCTCTTCCCATCATGGGGGAGAAGGCAACAAATGGCGTCTTCACGGCAGGTGCCCAATCAGCCGCCCCTAGGAGCAACCCTGCAAGGTTCATACGTTTCTCGTCAGGTTCCATTCATTCCAGCTAAACCCGCAGTTGTTATGGCAATCCCACCTCCCCCCCCCCTTAGACCAGACCAGATGGCTTTTAAAGCAACTTTTGATGGATGACGTGAACATTTTGCTTATTTCCTCACTCGAATCTGGTCCCACATAGATCAATTTGGAGCCCAATATGCAACAGATCGTGATCTGGTCACTGCAATAACAGATGGGATGAATGAAGGGGATGCTTCTGATTGGGTGGCTCAATTGCACTACGACCAAGCTCCAGAACTTCAGGATGTCCATGCTTTCATTGAACTCCTTAGGTTTAGATTCAAGATTCCTGACAGGGTTGGAAAAAATGAGGACAAATTAATGGAAATGAAGCAAGGAAAGCGACCCTTACAAGACTTTGTATGGGACTTTAGAAGGGTCGCAAGCCACCTCATGGACTGGCCTAAAAGAATTCTGTTGCACTATTTCAAGAACACTATTGACCCAGAAGTAAAAAAGGCCTGTAACATTAGAGGAATACCCAAGACTGCAGGATTGGTATGCAATGTCCCTCAGGCTAGACAGGGAAATCAACCCACAGAAAAACCCTACCTGAAGGCCCTGAGAGAGCTGTGGCCAGACAGCCTCTTACCAGACCTGCTGAAGCTTCTCCTACCCGATGTTAGCATTCCAGCAAACCTCCATTCCAATCAGTAACTCCAAGACAAGCATAATCTCTGTGCACCTTTATTAGAATAGCACCTGGCACATCTGTGAAATCTCGAAATTAAAGTTTCCTGGACTTCCCACAATGTCCCAAACTACAATCTATCCCCTTTTCTCCCATCATTTATTTATTTATTTATTTATTAATGGGACTTATATGCCGCTTCATCTCCAAGACCTGGGCAGCTTACAATAAACGAGCACAATAAATACTTAAAAAAGAATTAAACTAATGGTCCCAATTAAATACAAAACTTAAAATCCATCAAAATCAAAACCATCCCACCCATGGGTCACAAGCCCGGATTGGTCAAATAACCAGGTCTTCTGTGGCCAGAAGCGAAGGCGAGTCGGAGGCTGTATGAGCCCCAGGGAAGTTGATTCAGAGTTCGGGGATCGCTGACAGAGTAGGCACGCTGCCGGGGACCGCCAGCCGGCATTGTTCGCTGATGGGACCTCAAGGAGTCCCTGTCTGTGACTTGCACAGGGCGGTTAGTATTCATGTCGGCAGCAGTCGCCTCTTTAAGTAATAAGGACCCATGTCATGTAGGACTTTGTATGTTAAAGTACCTTTATTAGAATAGCACCCGAATCGTAACCCGCAACCAATGCAGGCAGAGCACAATGTCCCAAACACAACCGGAAACTCCCATCATTCACATCACATGGACCAATCACGATCTGTCTCAGTAAGATCCTTTTTCTCTGCACCACACTTAATAACCTTGAACTAAGAAAAGAATTTTATTTTGTCTACTTAGAACTACTCAATTGAAATCACCTCCCTTCCACTCTCCCAGGTTATGTGGCAGTGTGGAATATGGCTTTCAAAGCTGACAGGCATCCCCCCTTGAAAAGTTCACCTTCTAAAAGAGATAATAAACAAAACACAACCAGGAGTTAATGTAATGCCCTTAACCCCCTCTCCCCCCTCCAAGGGGACCCTTTGCTTTGTCAGGGAATTTGTTATGAAATTGGTTAACCAATCTATCCGCATGTACATCCCAACTTTTTACCCAAGTAGCCTCTGACAATGGGTAACCCTTCCACAATACCAAATATTGTAACCTCCCTCGGTACAATCTAGAATCGAGGGTTTACTTAATTTCATAATGTTTCTCATGCTATACAATCAAAAGTTTGGGGGGAGCTGTTGGTATGGGCCTAGATTGATCCTTACAGCTTTTCAATAAACTACTATGGAACACTGTATTTTCCCAATAGTTGGGAAGACTTAATTGGACTGTGACTGGATTGATTATTTTTGATATAGGAATGGACCTAAGAATTTAGGGCCCAACTTCCTACTGGGAAGTTTCATTTGAGATTTAGTTGACAAAAACACTTTGTCCCCTACTTTAAATGGTGGTTGGAGGGATCTATGTTTATCTGCCTGCTTTTATATTCCTCAGCAGCTTCAGTCAAAGCTTTTTGTATCCTCCCAACCTTTTTTAATGAGTCCATCCATTCTGTTAAGGACATGGATGTTGGGGGTTCCTAGGTAATTCTGCATAGGGACAAATTCCATGCCGATGTTGACTTGGAACGGAGTTAAGCCTGTGCTGCTATGTACTGCATTATTATAAGCAACTTCTGTAAATGGCAACAGCTCCGCCCAGTTTTCCTGTTGATAATTTACATAGCATCTAATGTATTGTTCTACCATGGCGTTCACTCTCTCTGCTGCCCTGTTGCATGCAGGTTGGAATGCTGAGGATAGTCCTTGGGATGACCCAATGGACCTTAAAAACTCCCTCCAGAACTTAGTGGTAAACTGTACACCTCAGTCTGAGATTACTGTTCAAGGTACTCCATGGAGCCTATAGATATGCTTCACGAACAGTTTTGCCAGCTTTTTTGCTGAAGGTAGTCCTTTACGGGCTGTAAAGTGGGCTTGCTTAGAGAATAAGTCGATAACAGTCCAAATAACTGTATTCCTTCCACTCTCGGGTAATTCTACGATAAAGTCCACCACAATTTCTTCACATGGCTTTGTTGGTTCAGCTACTTGTTGAAGGAGGCCAGGGGTTTTTCCAGTTCTGTGTTTCATTGTGGCACAAATTGAGCAGCTTTTCACATAGTCTTCAACATCAGGTTTCATTTTTGGCCACCAGAACTGCCTCCTGACTAAATGCAGAATTTTTAAGAACCCAAAGTGTCCCCACAACCTTGAGTCATGGCTACGCTTTAGTACCATTAGTCTTAGATTATTAGGTACATAAAGTTTTGTCCCTTTCCAAGTCAATCCCTCATTCATTGTCAAGTCGGCTTGATGCTCTTCAAACCAGGGATCGGTCAAAAGGGCTGCTTTCAACTCAGTTGTCAGTTTGTCTTCTAGGCATCTGGGGCTGCGGTTGGCTTGGCCTCAGGTGGTTACTTGGCCTGCTGGTTGGGCTTCTGATATCATAGTCTGCACTACTTCCTCTCGGCAACTGTCAAATTGGAGTTTTCTCGACAGCGTGTCCACCAATATGTTTTTCCCGCCTGGGATATATTTCATGTGAAAGTTGAACCACTTGAAGTATTGAGCCCAGCGGACTTGTTTAGTTGATAGTTTCTGAAGTGTCTTTAGAGCCTCGAGGTTCTTGTGATCAGTCCACACCTCAAATGGTTCCTTCACTCCTTCCAGAAAATGCCTTCAACACAGCACAGCCCATCGCATTGCAAATGCTTCTTTCTCCCAAACCACCCACCTACGTTCTGTGTCTGTCGATTTTTTGGACACATAAGCTCAAGGCATTAGCTGGTTCTGAGAGTCCTTTTGGAGAAGAATGGCCGTGACAGTCACATCACTAGCATCAGCTTGGACTATGAAAGGTCTGGTCAGGTCCAGGTGCTGGAGAATGGGTTCAGTGGCAAATAAGCATTTTAAAGTCTCAAAAGCTTTCTGACAGTCCATTGTCCAAGCAAGGGGTTGACTGGGCTTCAGTTTGTTGGGGGAAGGTCCAGTTTTCAATAACTCTCTTAAAGGGAGGGCAACCTCGGCAAAAGAAGGAATAAATTGTCTATAGAAATTGGCAAAACCCAGGAAGCTTTGAAGTTGCTTATGTGTTTTGGGGGGTTGCCAATCTAGCATCGCTCTCACTTTTCCAGGGTCCATCTCAATTCCCTTGTTGGATACTTGGTAGCCTAGGTAATCCATTGACTCTTTGTGGAATTTTGAGAGTTTTACATATAACTTGGTGGCGAAAAGTTTTTTCAGCACTTGTCTGACCAATTTGACATGTTCTTCGATGGTTTCACTGAATATAAGGATGTCATCTAGGTAGACGAGGACCCCTTGTTACAGGTGTGGATGTAACCTTTCGTTGATGAGTTGTATAAATACTGTGGTGGCCCTTTGGAGTCCGAAAGGCATGACTCAGAATTTGGAAACTACCCAAAGGGCAGTTGAAGGCAGTTTTCCATTTGTCTCCCTCCTTTATGTGGACTCGGTAGTAAGCCTCTCTCAGATATAGTTTGGTGAAGACCTTGCCTTTTGACAGGTGGTTTATTAAGTCTTTCATGAAGGGAGGGGTACATGTTTTTACGCACATGGCGTTCATGCCTCTAAAATCAACACATAATCTCAACCCGCCATCTTTCTTTTCTTTGAACAGCACTGGAGCAGCCAATCTAGATTTGGCAGGTTCAATGAACCCTCTGTCCAAATTGTTATCGATGTATTTTCTCAATTCAGTCATTTCAGCTGGTGTCATGGAGTACATCTTTGGTTTTGGCAGTTTTGCCCCAGATTCTAACTCTATGGCACAATCAGTGGCTCGATGGGGAGGTAAAACATTGTATTCCTCTTCGCTGAACACCTCAGCCAAGTCTTTATATTGTTTGGGGACTTGGGGGGCACCTGGAGGAGAATCTGAGGTGGTGGCTGCTACTTCAGTTTGGAGATCTTTGTTGGGTGGCAGTTTCTTTGTGGGAGGAAGGGGGGGGGTAATGGGCCAACCCCAACTACGATTTTTCAGCATCCATCCTCCCACTTGATGGTCGGGGCCCATTTATCTAGCCAAGCAAGTCCCAATATTACAGATTCTGACATCTTTGGAGCCACTATAAAACGTATGAGTTAACAGTGTCTGCCCATCTCTAATTTGATTAACTCTGTCATCTGGGTGGCTGGGGTTCCCCCAATTAAAGTCCCATCTACTTGCTCAAACCTGATTGGCCATTTCAGGTTTTTTTGTTTTTATTCCTAATTGTTCAACGATGGGGAGGCCAATCAGGCATCTGGAACACCCGGTATCTATTACGGCTTCTATCTCCCCTGCCTCCCCTGTGTCAGGCACCACCAACTTCACTTTAACTGTAAAAGGGGGGATGGCAGCACTCACCATGGGGTCGTCTTCCTCATCGACTTCTCCAGGAAGAATTTCATTGGTTGGAAGTTTCTTGCTCCCTCCTGTGTGGAGGGGACCTTCTACAGTGTGTCTAGCAAACTGGCTAGTGTCTGGAGGCTTCCTTAGATTTCTTCGACCCCTGGTGGCTGTACTAGGCCTTGGTTGTAGAGCTTGTGGAACAGGTGCAGAAGCCAAACAGATGGCTGCTCTATGGCCATCCTGGCCACAACGATAGCACTTCATCATTCTTGTGGGTCGGGTGTCACCTTTGGAAGCCATATTCCATGCTGCCACATAGCCTGAGAAGTTGGGAGGGGGTGATTTCAATTGAGTAGTTCTAAGTAGACAAAATAAAATTCTTTTCTTAGTTCAAGGTTATTAAGTATGGAGCAGCAGAGAAAAAGGATCTTACACTGAGACAGATCGTGATTGGTCCATGTGATGTGATGATGGGAGAAAAGGGGATGGATTGTAGTTTGGGACATTGTGGGAAGTCCAGGAAACCTTAGTTTCAAGATTTCACAGATGTGCCAGGTGCTATTCTAATAAAGGTACTTTTGAGATTATGCTTGTCTTGGAGTTACTGATTGGAATGGAGGTTTGCTGGAATGCTGACATTATCTTGAAACTCTAACAAACTCCAGCACCCCATAAGGGGAGCTATCAGGGGTGCTGAGCCCCAGGACTGATTCCAGAAAGGCAGCAGTGCAAACCCTCAGCTCAGATGGAAGAAGAGACCGAAGGGGCTTTTGGGCTGGACACAGAAAGACTGATTGAGGCCCCCAGCCCCTCTTCTGAAGAAGTGATGCAGACATTAGAAGCTGCAGAAGGGAGATGGAATCTTGGAGCCTGGCCAAGAGATAGTGAATCATGGAGGAGCTGCCAAACAGAATGGCTTTCTTCCTCAAACCCTCTACAGATTGCTCGAGAGACATAATGGAGGTGTGGGGGGTGGGTGGGTGGGTGTTGGGATCAGAAACCTTCCAAGATTGCAATCAGTGGCCTCCTTCCAGAAGCCAGTTGTTGGCAGGAATCCCAGGACAGCTCCAGCAGCTAAAGGTGGAAAATTATGTCTCACAGCCCACATTTACCTTCCCCACTTTGAGAAGGGGAGACGAATTCACTCTGGCATCAGGAGGAGATGGCCAGCGAAGCAGCCCAGCCTGGCAGGCTCAAGCTTCAAGGGAGAGACGGCAGGTGCAGCCTACATTGGGTATGTTACAAACCCCAAGCCCTTCCCCTCCTCACCCAGAAAGGAGATTACCCCCTGCAGAGAGTATTCCTCCAGAGTGGGGATTTTATCCTGGTCAAGGGTGGGTCCAATGCCAGTGGATGCCAGCACCCACTGCACCACCTGGTCAGGGAACACCCTGGCCCCAAAGAGAATCAGCCATCCCTTCTCAGCTCAGGGATCTGCACAGGCAGCAGACAGCAGACACCACCCTCTTCCCATTGCAGGGAAGGAGGCAACAACTGGCCTTTTCATGACAGGGACTTAATCAGGCCCCCCTCGGCCCAACCCTGCAGAGGCCCTTCTTCCAGAGAGCCCCAACTCAGCCAGGCCTCGGAGTACCCCTTCAAACTTCATATGTTCCTCGTCAGGCTCCATTCATTCCAGCTCAACCCGCAGTTGCTATGGCAATCCCACCTCCCCGCCTTAGACCAGACCAGATGGTCTTCAAGGCCACTTTTGATGGCCAATGTGAACATTTTGCTTATTTCCTCACTCGAATCTGGTCCCACATAGATCAATTTGGAGCCCAATATGCAACAGATCGTGATCTGGTCACTGCAATAACAAATGGGATGAATGAGGGGGATGCTTCTGATTGGGTGGCTCAATTGCACTACGAACAAGCCCCAGAACTACAGGATGTCAATGCTTTCATTGATCTACTGAGGCTTCCATTCAAAAATCCTGACAGAGTGGGAGAAAATGAGGACAAATTAATGGAAATGAAACAAGGCAAGCAACCCTTAAAAGACTTTGTATGGGACTTTAGAAGGGTTGTAAGCCACCTTATGAACTGGCCTGAAAGAATTCTGTTGCACTATTTCAAGAATGCTATTGACCCAGAAGTAAAAAAGGTCTGTAACATTAGAGGAGCACCTGACACTCTGCAGGATTGGTATGCAACGTCCCTCAAGCTAGAGCAGGATATCAATCCACAGAAAAAAAAACCCCTACCTGAAGGGCCTCCTAGGAGACCTGTGGCCAAGCGACCTCTGACCAGACCTGATGAAGCTGCTCCTACCCGACACACAAGAATAATGAAGTGTTATCATTGTGGCCAGGATGGCCATAGAGCAGCCGACTGTTTGGCTCCTGCACCGGTTCCACAAGCTCCACAACCAAGGCCTAATACAGCCACCAGGGCCCAAAAAATTCAACAGAAGCCTCCAGACACTAGCCATTTTGCTAGACACACAATAGAAGGTCCCCTCCACACAGAAGGGAGAAATGAACTTCCAAGAAATTCTCCCCAGAGAAGCCAATGAGGAAGACGACCCTATGGTGAGTGCTGCCATCACACCTTTTACAGTCAAAGTGAAGTTAGTGGTGCCTGACACGGGGGAGGCAGGGGAGATAGAAGTCGTAATAGATACCAGGTGTTGCAGATGCCTGATCGGCCTCCCCATCGTTGAACAATTAGGAATAAAAACAAAAAAACCTGAAACACCCCATCAGGTTTGAGCAAGTAGATGGGACTTTAATTGGGGGAGTCCCAGCCACCCAAATGACAGAGTTAATCAAATTAGAGATGGGCAGACACTGTTAACTCATACGTTTTATAGTGGCTCCAAAGATGTCAGAATTTGTAATATTGGGACTTGCTTGGGCCCCGACCATCAAGTGGGATGATGGATGCTGAAAAATCAAAATTGGAGTTGGCCCACTGCCCCCCCCCTTCCTCCCACAAAGAAACTGCCACCCAACAAAGATCTCCAAACTGAAGTAGCAGCCACCACCTTAGATTCTCCTCCAGGTGCCCCCCAAGTCCCCAAATAATATAAAGACTTGGCTGAGGTGTTCAGCGAAGAGGAATACAATGTTTTACCTCCCCATCGAGCCACTGATTGTGCCATAGAGTTAGAACCCGGGGCAAAACTGCCAAAACCAAAGATGTATTCCATGTCACCAACTGAAATGACTGAGTTGAGAAAATACAATCTTAGACCGAAGTGTACATTTTACCGCTAAGTTCTGAAGTGAGTTTTTGAAGACCATTGGGTCATCCCAAGGGCTTTCCTCAGTGTTCCATCCTGCATGCAACGGGGCAGTAGACAGAGTGAACGCCATGGTGGAACAATACATTAGATGCTATGTAAATTATCAACAGGAGAACTGGGCAGAGCTGTTGCCATTTGCAGAAGTTGCTTATAATAATGCAGTACATAGAAGCACAGGCTTGACTCCGTTCCAAGTCAACACCGGCATGGAATTTGTCCCTATGCCGGAATTACCTAGGGAACCCCCAACATCCATGTCTTTAACAGAATGGATGGACTCATTAAAGAAAGGTTGGGAGGATAAAAAAAAAGCTTTGACTGAAGCTGCTGAGGAATATAAAAAACAGGCAGATAAACATAGATCCCTCCAACCACCATTTAAAGTAGGGGACAAAGTGTTTTTGTCAACTAAATATCTCAAATTTAAACTTCCCAGTAGGAAGTTGGGCCCTAAATTCTTAGGTCCATTCCCTATATCAAAAATAATCAATCCAGTCACAGTCCAATTAAGTCTCCCCTGGCTATTGGGGAAAATACACCCAGTGTTTCATAGTAGTTTATTGAAACCAGCTGTAGGGACAAATGTATGGCCGATACCAACAGCTCCCCCCAAACCTTTAATCATACAGGGTGAGACACATTATGAAATCAGGAAAATCTTCGATTCTAGTTTGCACCGAGGGAGATTACAATATTTGGTATTATGGAAAATTTACCCTTTGTCAGATGCTACTTGGGTAAAAAGTTGGGATGTACATGCAGATAGATTGGTTAACCAATTCCATAACGAATTCCCTGACAAACCAAAGGGTCCCCTTGGGTGGGGGGATAGGGGGTTAAGGGCATTGCATTAACCCCTGCTTGTAATTTCTTTATTATCTCTTTTAGGAGGTGAATTTTTCAAGGGGGAACGCCTGTCAGATTTGGAAGCCATATTCCACGCTGCCACATAACCTGGGAGAGTGGAAGGGGGGTGATTTCAATTAAGTAGCTCTAAGTAGACAAAATAAAATCATTTTGTTAGTCCAAGGTCATTTAGTATGGCGCAGGATGAAATAAGGATCTTACTTTTGGATGGATAGTGATTGGGCCATATGATGTGATGACGACCAAGTGGGGATGGATTTGTAGTTTGAGAAATTGTGGAAAGCCGAAAAAAAGTTTAGATTCGGGTTTCCACAGATGTGCCAGGTGCTATTCTATTAAAGGTACTTTTGAGATATGTTTGTCTCGGAGTTAGTGATTGGAATGGAGGTTTGCTGGAACGCTGACACATATCATGTCTATTCTTGACCAGGACATATGTCTATTTGAATAAAATGTATATTGATTTCTCTTTGGATTTATCTCCCTCCATACATCTTGAATACCTATTTCTTCTGCCATTTTACAGAAAGTCTTTGGAAGTGTTTTCTTAGGTTTTTTGTTTGCTTTGCTGCTTTTGTGATCAAGTTCTGCATCTACAATTGCATTAAAGTCTCCTACCACACAGATATTTTCATATTCTAATTCTGTAATTTTCTTGTGTAACTTTTTATAAAATTTTTCTTGTTTATTATTTGGTGCTTATATTGCTACCAAAAGTGTCTGTTTATAATTTATAGTTACCTCCACCATCACAATTCTCCCCTCTTCATCTGCAAAGGATTGTATGGCATTTATTGTTTCTTTAATATAACTAGCTGCGCTAGTGAGAAGTATAATTTCCCAAGTTTAGGATATTCCAATAGTTTATTATGTTGTTTTTTAATGTGGACCTCTTGAAGACAAATTATATCTAGTTTTAGCTTTCCTAATGTATTGAAAGTCCTTTTCCTTTTCATAGGGGAATTCAGTCCATTTATATTAATTGACAAAAATTGTATTTCTTCTTCCATTTTTTACTTGTAAATAGGTCTTGTTCTAGTCGCTCTTCTCGTTCTGCTCTTTCCTTTAGTTCTATTTCATCTTTTTTTGGTTGTGTGTTTCCTCCTCCTGATGCTTCCTCTTGTTTTTTTTAATCATCTGCTTTCTCTGTCTTTCTTTCTTCCTCATATGGCCCAAATTGCTCATCAAAGAATTGCTCTGCTTTCTCTATAGTATCCAGTCTATATCTTTGTTCCATCCAGGTCACCAGTATTCCCTCGGGTATCAGCCATCTGAAATTTACATCATGTTTAATTAACTGTCTTGTCAAAAATTGGTGTTGTTTTCTCATATCTCTTACTCTTCTGGGAATCTGTTTCAAAACTGCTATTTCTCTCCCTTTGTATTTCAATGACCCATCTCTTACTCTTTGAAGTATTTCTGTTCTTATTGCCTTCTTAGTAAATCTCACATGTACCTCTCTGGGAAGTTTATTTCTTGATGCATATCTTGTATATAGTCTAAATATTTCATCCATTCCAGAGAGCATCACCTTGTTTGTCTACCTCCAAAGCCTCCGCCATTATAATGGCCATTCTGCCATTATCTCTGCAAGGTTTTCCCCCTTTCTCTTCAATATCCTGGAACCTCAGGAAATATTCAGCTTTATCCATTTCCAGCATAATTACTGTTTTCTCCAGATTTTAATCTGCCTGCATAAGTCTATTATCCATCTCTTCCACTCTTTTCTCTGTTTGTTCTGATTTCTTTTCTATTTTCTGGTCCTCTCTTTTAAGTCTGATGGGTGGTGTTGGGCTTGGTTTGGTGCTAAGGTTGGTCATGGCTGGCTTGGGAAGGTCTGTTCCACTCTGGTTGCAGTTATGACTTTCTAGCTAGAGTCTTCCCCATAGAGAGACCCATTTTTCAGTTAGTGGAAGCTATGGACTGCTGCTTTAGAGAAAGGTTGGATAAAATACAAGAATTTAAATCAGCCAACCAAGCAAAAACTTCACTGCTCCCCTTGTTCCGCTGCCTCGCTGCTGCCAGATTCTGGAGGCTCCGGAGTCAGCATATAACTCCCAGATGGTCCTGATATCTGTATCGAACGCAGGACCTTTGTCCAAGTCCTCCCCAGACTCCCGGACTGGTTCCTGTTCTTCCCCACTGTCCAATTCTGCTGCCATCTGCACAGGCTGCCAGCGAACCACAACAACATCTAACGAGTTGTGGGCTGTCCATGGTGTGTCTGCAGGTGGCTGGTAAAGCATGGAATGTTCTGCCACATGTCAGGCAGACATGTGTGGACACCACTATTGCACCATTTGTAGCTCTGGCTTTGTGGAGTGCTCACTTCTCTTGTGTTATGGTTATCCTTCTGTCTTCAAATGTCTGGCAGCCTTGGTGAAACAATGTGTGCCATGTTGATCGATCTTGTGCCAGGGTTTCCCAGGAGGTGGTGTCAATATACAGGGACTTGAGAGAGACTTTCAGCATGTCTTTGTATCGCTTCCTTTATCCCCCGTGTGATCGGTTTCCTTGAGACAGCTCACCATAGAGGAACTCTTTGGGGATGTGGTAGTCTGGCATCCTTGCAACATGGCCTGCCCAGCATGTCCGGGCTTTGATCAGCAGGGTGTGAACTGATGGCAGGCCTGCTCTGGAGAGGACTTCTATGTCTGGCACCTTGTCCTGCCACCTGATCCTCAGAAGTCTGCAGAGGCACATCGTGTGGAAGTGGTTCAATTACCTACCGTGCCTCCTGTATACAGTTCAAGTCTCACTGGCATACATCAGGGTAGTTAGCACTACTGCTCGGTAGACTTTGAGCTTTGTAGCAAGGGTTATTCCACAGCGGTCTCACACATTGTTCAGTAGTCTGCCAAATGCAGAGCTTGCCTTGGCGATTCTGCAGTTGACCTCAATGTCCATTGTCACTGCACAGGAGAGGGTGCTACCAAGGTATGTAAATTGGTCCAGCTTTTGTCCCTTCACTGTGATGATGGGCTCTTGGTGTTGGGTATTCGGAGCTGGCTGGTGCATCATTCCGGTCTTCTTTGTGTTGATGAGGAGGCTGAAGTTGTCGCATGCTGCTGCGAATTTGTCCACAGTGGCTTGCATTCCTGCTCTGATCCAGCATACAGGGTAGTCCAGGTGTGGGCTTCAAAAATGTTAGCAAAGGGTTCTCTGCCCGGTAGCTGGGTGGGCATGGCCTAGTTGGCCTCCTGCACCATGGTGTGGGGGGTTGCCCTCCCCAGGCTCCAGAGGCTTTCTTTGAGCCTCCAGGAGGGCAAAAACAGCCTCCCTGCGCTCTGGAGGCTCTCTGGAAGCTGGAAACGGGCCCATTTCTGGCCTTCCCAAACTTCCAGGAGGCCCATTTTTGCCCTCCTTGAGCTTCCATGCATGCCCTGCACTTACCTGCATCCAAACCGGGCTGCATGGTGACTCCTGGGAGGGGCGGGGCAGGGCAGGTAGGGCCATCCAGGAGTTGGATTTGGGGGTTCTCTGAACTGCACAGAATCTTAGCTAGGGGCTCTCCTGAAAACCCCTACAAACCCCCAGCAGCGAACCCCTGGGGCAGTTGTCAGCATAAAGGAGGTCTCGTAGCACAGTTTCCTTTATCTTGGTGACAGCCTGGAGTCTTCGCAGGGGTTTTTTTGCATAAAGTTTTTTATTTTATAACATAAAAGTTCCATTTTTAGTTAAACAGTGTGTTGTCTGGGTACAAATACTTTTAGAAAATAATCATCAAAATGTTTACAATAACGTTCATTGATATTCATTTTATCTTAATGATCATAATAATAATACTGATACTTGCTTACCCATTTTAACAAGCCTCCTGTCAGGATTCCAGTGATTGCCCTAATTAAATCATGAACCTTGAGCCAAATTTTAAAAAACTTCAAATAATTCATTAGGAGTGACATACTGGCATGACTTGTATGAAGCCAATTCTGGCTTACGTAATTACAGACACCTGTGACCCTGATTCCCCCCTCCCCCCTGGGTGTGCCATAAATCAGTTTCTCCAATTAAGCATATACACAGGCTAGGAGCCATCCATCATGTTCTCCATTAAAGTTTTTCGCGGGCAAAAGCTTCAGTGCTTAGCTGCAATCTTTTTAAAGGTAACATTGGAATGTGCTTCTATGTTCATTTGCTGTATGCTTCTCCAATCTCCCCCCCGCTCTTTCTTATGGCAACTTTGAAACAAGTGTAGGAATGTTTTACAAGTTGACATTCGGATCCCTTCATTTCTTGTAAGTGACCTGTGCAGAGCAAAAACAAGTTGAGTGCAAGTATAGAATTTAGGGTTGTGACACCCCCACAGGCTTGGTTGGATTTTCTGCATGGAATCTTGCTATAAGGTGATTGGCCTGGACATTCCTACTCTTTACCCAAGATGCCTCTGATAAGGGGTAGCCTTTCCACTTGATTAAGTATTGGAGTTTATTTATTTATTTATTCGACTTGTATGTGCCTACTCCCTAAGGACTCAGGGCGAACATTAAAACAGAGAAAATTTACAATAAAAAGAATTAAACAAATAAACAAGCGAATACAGTTAAAAATAAAACCCAACACCCCCGGGTCATTCCAGGCCAGCCCATTGAAACAACCAAGTCTTCAGGTCCCGGAGGAAGGAGCGGAGGTCAGGGGCCAAACAGAGATCCACGGGAGCTGATTCCAAAGGGGGCGCTCCCACAGAGAAGGCCCTAGCCCTGTGGACCGCCAGCCGACAATGCCTGACCGACGGCACCCCAAGGAGGCCCCTCCTATGAGAGCAAACAGGGCGATAGGAAAGTGATGCTGGCAGGAGGCGCCTCCCGCAAGTACCCTGGACCCAAGCCATTAAGGGCTTTATAGGTTGTTACTAATACCTTGAAGGCGACCGAGGCAACCGGCAACCAATGCAAGCGCAGGGAGGGGTGTAACATGGGAGTATCGGGATACCCCCATCACAGCCCGCGGCTGCATTCTGCACCAGCTGAAGCCTCTGGACTGTCGCAAGGGAGCCCCATGTAGAGAGCATTGCAGTAGTAGATTCTAGAGGTGACGAGCACATGAGTAACCGTCAAGGGCATCTTGGTCCAAATAAGGCTAAGCTGAACCAGCCGAACCTGGGCAAAGCCCCCTGGCCACAGCTCCCACATGCTCCTCCAAACTGAGCTGTGAATCCAGGAGGACACCCAGGTTTCTCACCCTATCCACGGGGCAACACCTCTCCCCCATGACCAAAGATGGTACATCCAATAAAGACCGAGATGCCGGTAAGAACAGCCACTCCGTCTTGGTGGGGTTGAGCTGGAGCCTGTTACTACCCATCCAGACCGCATCGCCTCCAGGCACCGGGACATCACGGAGAGAGCATCACTGATCTGGTCTGGGGTGGAGATATAAAGCTGGGTATCATCAGCATACTGATGATACCTCACCCCAAAACCTCGGATGATCTCACCCAGCGGTTTCATGTAGATATTAAACAGGAGAGGCGAGAGGACAGACCCCTGAGGCACCCCACAAGTGAGGGGCCTCGGGCCACCTCTGCCCCCTGCCAACACGACCGAGTGGCCTGAGAGGAAGGAGGAGAACCACGCAAAACTGTGCCCCCACCCCAATCCTCTAAGCCGCTGCAGTAGGATACCATGGTCGATGGTATCGAAAGCCGCTGAGAGATCTAACAGGACTAGGACAGAGGAAAAACCCTGTCCTGAGCCCTCCAGAGATCATCCATCAGTGCACCAATGCTGTCTCTATGCTGTGTCCGCCCTGAAGCCCGACTGATACGGATCTAAATACTCAGTTTCCTCCAGGAACAGGGAAGCTGCTGAACCACCTCTCAACAACCTTCGCTAAAAGCAAGGTTGGAGACAGGACGATAGTTGTTCAAAACGGCCAGGTCCAAGGCAGGCTTCTTGAGGAGGGGCCTCACCACCGCCTCTTTCAAGGCAGGAAAGACTCCTCACTCAAGGAAGCGTTAACAACTGCCTGGAGCCAGCACGTAACCTCCCTGGAGGCATACACCAACCAGTAAGGACACTGGTCCAATAAACACGTGGTGGAAGACAGCCTCCGCATGAGTTGTCTCCTGTGCCACCTTGAATTGAAGATTTGCTGCACCTCATAATGGGTTTGGCCTCCTATGACCACGGGTTCTGGGGGCTCACGAGGTAGAGGTCTCAGGGTCGATCCGACCATGGGTTTTAAGAGGCTACTATGGAATACCTGGTGTATCTTCCCTAGCAATTGGAGCAATTTCAGCTGCACCGTGACTGGGTTGATAATCTTTACTATGGAGAATGGTCCCATAAACTTTAGCCCCAGTTTCTTGCTAGGGCGTTTTAACCTCAGATATTTGGTGGAGAGGTAAACCTTCTCCCCCAAATGGAATGGCCATTGCTGTGCTCGGTATTTATCTGCCTGTTTCTTATAAGTCTGTGCCACTTTAGCCAGCACTTTTTTAACATTCTCCCAAGTTGCTTTCAGCATTGACATCCAATCAGTCAGGCTCCACTACCGTTTGTAGCAGTCCGGGGGTGGTTCCTGGTCATTTTTTCATTGTGGTGCAGAAGGTGCAACTCTTCACATAACTGTCCATGTCTTTCTTTATGCCAGACCACCAGAATTGCCTCTGTGCTAAGTGTAAAGTTTTTAAGAACCCGAAGTGGCCTGCTGGTTTGGCATCATGGCTTCTCTGGAGTATTAGGGTGTGTAGGGATTCTGGGACATAGAGTTTTGTCCTCTTCCACGCTAGGTCATCTCTTTTTGTCAATATGTGTTGATTGTCCTGGAACCAGGGGTCTGCTAGCAGTTCACTTTTGAGTTTCGTGGTTAGGTCACTTGCAGGTTGGTCTTGTGGGTCATGGCGTTGTCATCTGGTGGTCACTTGGGCGGCTGTTTGGGTAGAGGGGATGATAGCATTCACAACCTCCTCCCATTCGCATTTGTACTGGGGCATGTGGGAGAGGGCGTCAGCCAGAAAGTTCCTCCCCCTGGGATGTGTTTTAGCACAAAGTCAAATTGGTTGAAGTATTGAGCCCAGAAGACTTGTTTGGGTGATAGTTTTTGTGGGGTCCTAAGGGCCTCCAGATTTTTATGGTCAGTCCAGACTTCAAACAGTCTCTGCCCCCCTTTCAGCAGGTGGCGCCAGGTTTGCAGTGCCCATTTCACTGCAAAAGCCCCTTTTTCCCATGCAGCCCATCGCCTCTCCATGTCAGTGAACTTACGGGACGTGTAGACACGGTTGTAGGCTTCCTTGGTTATTTCTTTGGAGTAACACTGCTCCCACTGTCACATCACTGGCATCCGCTTGGATGACGAAGGGTTGTTTGGGGTCAGGATGCTTCAGCACTGGTTCTTTACAAACAGTTCTTTCAGTGTTTCAAATGCTTTTTGGCAGTTTAGGTCCCACTGTAGGGGTTGTCCCAGGCAGGGTTTTGCTCCTGGGCTCCCTGTCTTTAGGAGGTCTGTCATGGGTTTGGCAATCCTCGCGAAGGAGGGGATGAATTGCTGGTAGAAGTTTGCAAACCCCAAGAAGCTTTGTAGCTGTCTGTGGGTGCGAGGGGGCTGCCAGCCTAGGATGGCTTGTACTTTGGCTGGGTCCATCTCTATGTCCTCATTGGAGACTTGATAACCCAGGTAGTCTAACTGTGTGCGGTGAAATTCACATTTTGACAGTTTGACGTACAGGTTTGCCACTAGAAGTTTTTCCAGTACCTGGTGGACTAGGGGTATGTGGTCTTCCATGGTCTCATTGTAGATAAGAATATTGTTCAGGTAGACAAGGACACCCTTATAGAGGTGCTTGTGTAGCACCTCATTTATTAACTGCATGAACACCACCAGCGGGCCCTGTAGTCCAAAAGGCATGACTTTGAATTGGAAGCTCCCTAGGGGGCAGTTGAACACTGTTTTCCATTTATCTCCCTTCCTAATGTGGACTCAGTAGTATGCTCCTCTGAGGTCTAATTCGGTAAAGACCTTCCCCTTGGCCAGGCGAGACCGCATGTCCTTCACACAGACGATTTATAGCTCTAAAGCAGTGGTGGTATTCAGCTGGTTCGTACCGGTTTGGCTTGCTTGCTTGCCCCACCTGCCCAATGCTCTCTCACCCTGCCCACCCACCGCTCACCCCACCCAGTCACCCCTCCCCTCCTATGCGGCACGCTGTGTTCTCGTGACTTGTTTTTAACCTGCCTTCCCACATGGTGCCTGCACCCCAACTGAGCAGCCCTGATCTGACTGCTCACAGCTAAGTCTGGGAGTCGCACTAGCCCTCACTTCCTGGATCTTGCCACCCTCACCCTCATTGCAGTGCTCAACTGCCTGGCTTCCCCATCGGCGCAGCCCCATCCCAGGCGGCAGCATGGGCTGGGGCCTAGCTAGCTGCCTCCTCCACCATCCCTGTCTGGCTGCTTAGCCGCCAGTGCCGCGGCTCCATCCCATGCAGCACTCACAGCCTAGCAAGCTTCCCACACTACTGTCCCCGGCCTCCAGCTTGCCTGGCTTGCTGGTGGCAGAGAGGAAGGCGAGCCAGGGCTGACCCATCGCTGCTCGGGTCTCCACCAGCCTGCATTTCTTGCCCTCTGCCTGGATTCTCCACAGCTGCTGGGCCTTGCCTGCAGGGGCAGGGGTGGGGATGGCAACCAGGTAGCACGATGCTATGGTGCCCGCATTGCTCCTTTGCCTGCTGCCCCTTCCCTCTCCCACCTGCCAACCCACGGGCTTTGGGCGAGTACGGGCGGCCGCTGTGAGAATGCTGTGAGCGAGCCCTAATGCTTATGGCAGGGAAGGAAGATCCACAGTGGGTTTGCTGCACTCAGGCAAAGGGCTGCCTGCGGGGGGGCATGGTGAGGCTCAGCTGCCTTTCAGGCCCAGCTTTGGGTTCCGTGGGGTCTTCCATGTGGGAGGCCTGAGAGAAAATGCCTCCCCCGAGGGTCATCCGCTCGCCCATCCACCGGCCGGGGTAGCCTGGAAGCAGCATGTCCTCTTGTCATGGGCTGATGCAGGACCTGAGGCAGCGCAGAGATTGAGCAGGCGGCAATCCAGAGCAGGGCCTGAAAGGCAGTCAAGCCTTGGCAGAGCAGATCTTACATCTCTGCCATCAGCTGTACCTTCCAGCCAATGGAACTCGCACCACAGCGGCCCGCACTCTGCCAAAACTCTCAGGCCGGTGAGGGAGGGGTGGCTGGCAGAGGGGGTATGCAGCAGACATAGCCTCGTGCTTCCCGGTTGCCTCCCCCCCCCACGCCTCCCAGCAGGCGAGCCCCAGCAGCTGCTGGAAAATCTGGGCAGGGGATGAGATGCGGGCTGGCAGGGAGCCAAGTGGCGACAGCTCTGCCCTGGCTGGCTTGCCTTTTCCTCTGCCACCTTTTCAAAAGGGGAGGGGCGTGTTTCACAGAAGAGTAAGATTGCTCGGCTTTAAGAACAGCAGGTTAATAGGACTAGGGTGCTCTCAGGCATGGGTGAGTGCTAGGAGAAAGGGTGAGCGTGGCAACCTTTTTCCACCTTTCCGGGTATCCTCTATACTCCTCATTGCCCAAAGAGGCTGTAAATAAACACCCAAATAGAGATAACACTAGAAACTGACAACTACCGCTACTTGAGTTAGCGGGAGTGAAGCGGCAGGGTGGGGGGCGGGGCTGAGCACATGCGGCAGGTGAGGGGCTTTGTGTGGGAGTGTGGACTTGGCTTCATTTTCTGGCTTCGCTTCTTGTATCTTCCCCACCGCTTGTTTCTTGTCAGGCCGTATTAACCTCCTCCTTTTTTTGTGGTGCCTAATGGTGGGATAGGTAGAAGTTGAACAAATGAAGCTCCCCTGCCCCCAACAACTGCCGAAATGCTTGGGCCGGCGAGAGAGGGGTGGCTGGCAGAGGGGCAATGCAGGCATAGCCTTGTGCTTCCTGGTCAAACTCCCCCCCCTGCACCTCCCGGCAGGTGAGCCTCAGCAGCTGCCGGAGAATCCGGGCAGGGGATGAGATGCGGACTGGCAGGGAGCTGAGTGGCAACAGCTCTGCCCTGGCTGGCTTACCTTTCCCTCTGCCACCAGCCACCGCCTCACTCGTGCCTTCTCATCCAAGCTGCCGGTTGTTGCCCTGGTTCTTTCTGCCACAGCCACACAGCCTTTTATTCCAATTTTAGCTATGTCCTTGACACTTGCGGGCGCTGGAGCCCAGCACTGTGGTTCCCCTCGCTCCAACCAGCAGCCTCTGCTCACGTCAAGAAGCCAGCATCTAAGTGGGAGGAGGCCAAGGTGGGGTGCTGTTTCCAGGCCAGTCTGGCCGGCAGATGGGCGAGCAGGCAGCCCTCAGGGAAGAGCACTGCACTGGGTGATGCAGCGATGGTGGCGGCCGGAGCATGCCACGGCCATTCGCTTTCTCTGCTGTGCTGGGGCTGTGAAGGGGCTTCACCTGTTTTCTGTGACTGTGTTTGTTTTGTATCCCACCCTGGGTCATCACATTTTGTTTCGAGCCCCCCCTTCAATTTGCTTCTGCTTTTCATGGGGTGACCATGGATCAGTTGAGAGCAGACAATGCCCAGTTAAGCCAGCAAGTGGCTCTTTTGACTGTACAGGTTGTGCAGATGCAAGCTGTCTGGCCACGCCACAAATGCCCGGTAGCGGTACAAGATAAATTTGATGGATCGCTGGCCCAATTTCCAGCATTTTTTGGACAGTGCCAGTTTTATATGAGCCTTTGGCCAGAGGACTTCCCACTGACCAGGATAAGGTGGGGTTTTGATTAGTTTGTTGTCAGGCTCTGCAGCACGTTGGGTGACGCCTCTGTTGACCCAGCCCAACCAGGTGTTGGACAATTATGCTGAGTTTTTCCGTCAGTTCCAGGCCATGTTTGAGGACCCTGTTCAGGCCCAAACAGCAAACAGATGTTTAAGAGAATTGAAGCAGGGATGTGGCTCACTCATGGATTATATTGCTAGCTTTTGGGTGGTCACCCAGGACTTACAATGGAATAAGGCAGCATTGCTAGACCAGTTCCAGGAGGGTTTGTCATCGGAGCTCCTGGACAAGTTGGCGCGCACTGAATGCCCTCACACCCTGCAGGAGCTCATGCATTTATGTCTTTGAATCGATGCTAGACTTCAGCAGCGACGGCCGCGACGACGGACGGAGACTGAATCCGTTCCCAGCAAGACGGTGCCCCTGGTGGAAGTGCCTCTGAAAGACCCTATGCAATTGAGGGCTGCCCGTCCTCATCTGACCCAAGCGGAAAAGGATAGGCATCATCGTGATGGTTTATGCCTCTATTGTGGCAATCGAGGCCATTTTGCGGCCAAGTGTCCTGCTAAGACACCCACAGCAGTGACGTCAGCGGTGGCGGGAAACAAGCATTGCCCGGCCTACGGCGGTCTGTAGGTCGGGTTCCAAGATCCTCAGGCCTGCTATCCTCGTCATCTTTGCCATCCTTGCCATCTTCGCCATCTTTGATATCTCCACCCCAGTTGTCATTGGTGAAGCATCTTGTGCTGACAGTGAGTGTGTTCATGCCTGGTCAAGGAGTGGTGGAGATCCAAGCCTTGGTCGACTCAGGGGCCACGGCCAATTTCATGGATGCGCATTTTGTCGAGCAGTGGTTCATACCCCAGCAACAGGTGTCCCCGTCAGTAATGGTGGAGACGATTTATGGTAGGCCCCTTTGTTTGGGACCTGTGGTTGCTGCAACTAAACCCTTTCACATGCGTATTGGGCAGCATGTGGAGGAAGCCATGTTCTATGTTGCCGCAGTACCTCATTTTCCGGTGGTGCTGGGTTTGGAGTGGTTACGGGCCAATGATCCACAGATTGTCTGGTCATCTGGAGCTGTGCAGTTTCTCGATAGGAAGTGTGCCAACCATTGCTTGCACTCCTGTGCAGGGGGTGTGGCTATGCCCATGGACTTAGATCTACCTGCATAGTTGGTGGACTTTGCTGATGTGTTTGGGGAGAAGGAGGTGGATCAGTTACCTCCGCATTGGTCGTATGACTTGTTGCCTGATGCAAAATTGCCGGTGGGTCGGATATACTCCCTGTCAGAACCGGAGTTGGCCGCATTGCGGGATTTTATTGAAAGGAACCTCCGGAAAGGGTTTATCCAGCCTTCTACCTCCCCATTGGCTGCACCGGTGCTTTTTGTTAAAAAGAAATTGGGGGAGCTATGTCTGTGCTGTGATTACCACAAGTTGAATACAATCACAGTATGGAATCAGTACCCACTTCTCCTCATCGCTGAACTGATTGAGCGGCTTCGTCAAGCTAAGATCTTCACGAAGTTGGACTTGCGTGGGGCCTACAACCTGATTTGCATTCATGCAGGAGATGAGTGGAAGACGGCTTTCCGGACGAGGTACAGTCATTTTGAGTATACCGTGATGCCTTTTGGATTAACCAATGCTCCAGCTGTGTTCATGCATTTCATGCACGACGTCTTCCATGATTTATTGGATCAGTTCGTGGTTATTTATCTAGATGACATTTTAATTTACTCGGCCTCCCTGCAGAAACACTGGCAACATGTGCAGCTGGTATTGCAACGCTTGTGCGATAACCACCTGTTTGCTAAACGTGAGAAGTGTCAGTTTGCACAAACCACAATCAACTTCTTGGGTCATTGTATTTCACCTGCCAGGGTGGAAATGGACCTGGAAAAAGTCAAGTTGTTACAGGCATGAGAACCTCCACAGCGGGTTAAGGATGTGCAGCGACTGTTGGGGTTCGCAAACTACTACCGCACATTTATTCCCCACTTTGCTGCCTTGACTGCTCCCTTTTCTAATCTGCTCAAGAAAGGGGAGAAATTCCATTGGGGTGCTGAGGAGCAGGCAGCTTTCAATGCCCTGAAGGTTGCCTTTGCTTCCGAGCCTATCCTCAAACACCCTGATCTGTTCCAGCTGTTTGTGGTGGAAATAGATGCTTCTGAGGTGGCTGTTGGTGTAGTGCTCCTCCAGGCCTACACTCCCGCAGGCACCTTGTTCCCTTGTGCTTATCATTCCCGGAAGTTGTTGGCTCTGGAGCACAACTATACGATTTGGGACAAGGAGCTATTGGTGGTTAAGGTCGCTTTTGAGACATGGCAGCACCACCTGGAGGGGGCTCATCACCAGATCGAGGTTCGGACGGATCATCACAATTTGGAACACCTACGTACAGATTGGACATTGAACCAGCGTCAGGTGAGATGGTCGTTGTTCTTTGCCTGATTTGATTTCCAGGTGACCTATGTTTCAAGTGGGTAGAACCAATGCGCTGACGCACTATCCAGGAAGCCCGAGTATACCCGAAGGGAGGACAAAATCTTGCTCCGGATGGTGATTCTGTTGGAGCGGTTTGCGGCCACCGAGGAACCTGTGGACCTTCGAGTGAGGAATCAGGAGGTGCAGCGGCAGGATGCATTTGTGGCAGCTCAGCGTCAAGAACTGGATGAGAATGGGAGACAAGAGACTCCTTGGGCATATATTGGGGATCTGTTGTGGTTCCATGATCACATTTATGTGCCTGGAGGTCCTCTTCGTGGCTTTATTCTATGTCAATTTCATGATAGTCTGGCAGCGGGACACTTTGGGGTGTTCAAAATGCTGCACCTCATTGCTAGGACATTTTGGTGGCCGAGACTTAAGCATGACGTGTCAGGATATGTGGCATCCTGTGGGATCTGTCGACAGGCCAAGCATGCTCCCGGTGCGTCCCCTGGTCTCTTGCAGCCATTACCCACACCAGAAAGACCTTGGGGGGGTAGTCTCATTGGACTTCATCACTGAGTTGCCACCATCGAAGGGTGCTACAACCATTTTGGTAGTGGTGGATATGTTGACTAAAATGGCCCACTTTATTCCGTGTGCAGGTCTTCCTACGGCCAGGATAAGGGCCCAGTTGTTTATCTCCCATGTATTCCGGTTGCATGCGTTACCAGACCGAATAGTATCAGATCGGGGGGTACAATTTATGGCATGCTTTTGGCAGACCCTACTTGCGGAACTGCAGGTTCAGGCGTGTCTGTCATCCGTCCATCTTCCTGAAACTGATGGGGGGACAGAGAGAGTGAATGCTATTTTCTAGCAGTACCTCTGCTGTTTCAGCAACACTCAACAAGACAATTGGGCGGAGGTGCTGCCGGTGGCAGAATTTGCTTACAGCAATGCTCAACATGCATCCACCCGTGTGTCCCCATTCTTTGCCAACTACGGTTTTCATCAACGACTTTTTCCTTTTGCCCCGTCTGACTCCCCAGTTCCGGCAGTGAATACGTTCTTGCAAGAGTTAAAAGCCGTGCACCACATGGTCCAAGACCAACTAGAGAGAGCCAAAGAGGACTACAAAGGCTTTGCAGACCGACATCGTCATGATGTTCTGCCTTTAGCGGTAGGTGATCGGGTTTGGCTCTCTACCCGGTACTTACTGACGATGCAGCCATTGAAAAAGCTCGATCACCGTTACTTGGGAACTTTTCCGGTCGAGGAAGTGATCAATATTTTTTTTTTAATTACATTTATATGCCGCCCTTCTCCGAAGACTCAGGGCAGCTTACAATTTTTGGAGTACAACCCAATGCACTCAGCAATAGCCTTCATTCCATTGTATATGCCTGCTTATTACTAAGCGGCATTTTTACAAGGTCAGCTAATTGCCCCCAACAATCTTTTTTTTTTTTTAATTACATTTATATGTCTTCTCCAAGACTCAGGCTGCTTACAATTTCTGGGATACAACCCAGTGCGCTCAGCAATAGCCTTCCTTCCATTGTATATGCCTGCTTATTACTAAGCGGCATTTTTACAAGGTCAGCTAATTGCCCCCAACAATCTTGGGTCCTCAATTTACCTACCCTGAGAGGATGGAAGGCTGAGTCAACCTTGAGCCTGGTGGGATTCGAGCCTACAATAATTGTAGGCAGCTGGATCTTAAGAGCAGGCATTTAACAGCCTGAGCTACCAAGGCTCATTTTCATCTTGGCTTTTCGCCTCTCCCTGCCACAGACCATGCGTATCCATCCTGTCTCTCTTTGCTCCCTGTTAGTCCCAGTATCAGCCGACAGCCTGCATAGACCAGCTCCACCACCGCCTGGCCCGGTAGCCCCTCAGGGAGAGGCAGAGTACGACTTGGATAGCATCTGAGATTCACGCCAGTTTAGGGCTGATTTCAGTATTTGGTGACATGGAAAGGTTATAGACCAGAGGACTTCACCTGGGTTGATGCCACTGATGTTCATGTTCCTTGTTTGGTCCACGACTTCCACACTCAGTTTCCTCAACGTCCTCATCTGCCTGGTTCTGGGGAAGGGGCCCTGGGGGGGGGGGTAGTGTCATGCCCCTGGTGGAGACTGACTCTGAGGAAGAGGAGGAACAGCTGACAGGGAGTGGAAATGTGGCTCCATAGGTTGTGGAGGAGGCTGGGGAAGGGCAGAGGCCGGCTGAGCAGTCAGAGGAAGACCCAGGCCCATCCCCTATCCATCCTAGGGCACGCAGGGAGGAGACGATAAGGGAGAGACGTGGTCTACTCAGGAGGAGAGGGCCTTGATCCTCTTCATGGGCTGCAGCTGTGACAACTGAATAAGAGTATGGACCTGCGTACTGGCAAACGCTGGAAACAAAGTGTGTACATATCTCTAGTTTATAGTTCCTCTCTGAGTTTGGCATCCTTCCCAGTGTGTGTTATCTGTGGACATCCTCCAGCCCTTATCTTGCCTGGTTTGTGTTGCTTTTTTCCTTCTTTGTAACTGTTTGTGTGGGAGTTTTTTTGTCTTCCGTCAAAGATATTTGGAGCTTGGAAGCAAAGTGAAGGAATAAAAGGGGCTTCACCTGTTTTCTGTGACTGTGTTTGTTTTGTATCCCACCCTGGGTCATCACACCTTCATGGATTACTGCCTTGTCATGGTGAAGGGGCTTGCATAGCTCAATGAAGCTATGAGCTATGCCATGTAGGGCCACCCAAGATGGACAGGTCATAGAAGAGAGCTCTGACAAAATGTGATCCACTGGAGAAAGAAATGGCAACCCACTCCAGTATCTTTGCCATGAAAACCCCATGGACAGTACCAAAAGGCAAAAAGATATGATGCTGGAAGATGGAAGTGTTTGAGCTCTAGTTTTATCCAAAGTGAGTCCTGGATTAAAAAATAACCTACCAGTGAATGCAGGTCAAAATGAAACCAAGATGAATCTTTTACTTCAGTTTTCAAGCAAGCTTAACTGGACTCCAGAGATATTCTGATAAATAGTTTGGATTTTGTTGAGTGTTGAAAGCATTTTATTCAAATCCTGTCAAATGCTGTATTTAACACTGTTGGAAATAACTCAAAACCAACAAAAACACCTTGGATTGTTGAAAACAAAGAGGATTTGGGACTTCCGGTGACGCCTCGGTGTGGCGAGGTAGGGAGAAATACTTCTGCTTCTCCCACCTCGGGTTTTTCCGCTCTAGAACAGCCGTTCGTGGCAGGGTGAGTCCAAATCGAACACCCTTGTGAGGAAGAAAACTCGGAGCCGGTTTGGGAAGTGCGATCCCAAACGGCAAAGAAGAGTTCCCAGTTCGAGCGAAGAAGCCAGCTGTCTGTGCTGGCCGAAGACGAAGGCGCGCCATTAGTGGGAAGCTGAAAGTGAAAGTTGCCGATCGAAAAGAAATCAGGAAGCTTGGTGAGAAGTCACAAAGACTGAAAAAGACTTTGTGGGGATTGTTCAAAGGATTGGGGCGAAAGCGGAAAGAAAGCGGCACAATCTTAGTGACTACCTGAAAAAAAAAAAAAAATAAAGTGGAAGACGAGTCCAGCGCAGAGAGAACAAGAAAGTGAAAGTCCTGTGAGAGGAGAGAGAGCACCGTGAAAGAGGTCTTATCCAACTGGAGAAAGTGCGGCTGAGGTTGGAAGAGATCGGAGAACGAAGTGGGTGACAGGTGAAAGAGCTACTGGACAGCGGAAGTGACAGAGTCCCCAGAGAGGTAGCCATTGCGATAGAAGAACCAACGGAAAGAAACCGACCAGAAGGTGATCAATAAAAACACAGTGAGAAGAGTGCTAACGAGGAAAGAAAGAAGAAAAGTGAGTTTTGAGAATTTGAAAACTGCTAAGGACTTTGCTGTGTGATAGGGTGTAAAATAAAGAGACGGAGTAAACTTTTACATACTTTAGAAAACAAGCAGCCTGCGAATAAACAGTAAAACCGCAGAAAAGGGAAAGTTACAAAAACTAATTCAAACCAATCAACATTCGGAAACTTTCGCTGCTTAAAGAGAAAGGAAAATAGAACTTTTGGAGGCAAGGATTGTAGTTCAAATTAATCGGAGGGAAGACCAAAGGAAGTTCCACCATTGTGACATTGCACTTTTTTTTCAGGCCATTGACATTCAACAATTGGACAACCCAGTGAAGAACAGCAATTGAAAGAACGGAAGGAGCCTGATTCAACACTATAATGATATTATTGTATCTAATTTGTATTCCATTTCATATACTTTAAACGACTTCATATTACTTAATATTATACATATATATAGACATAGATAGATTTATAGTATAATTGGGGAAAATCTTATAGGGTTGTTATATTATTATAGATTGTTATAAGAAGTTAAGAACTTTGAAATATTGATATTTATAAACCTAATACTTATTTACTTAATTATATTCATTTACTTATTCGTAAGATAATACAACTGATTTAAACTTCTTAGTAAAAGAATATTGTGGACAGATAAGTAGTGATCTATATTAATATATTAAGTATCTACTTTATACAGAACAATAAGATTTGACAGTCGCTTCTGTCTTTTGCTTCTTTCTATATCTATAGACATATATTATTCTATTTTACTTGACTTGCTCACAATATCTAGTTATCTTTCTTTTCTTCTCTTTTTTCTTTATATTTCTCTTTCCTCAGATTCCTTTTTTCAGACTATTATAAAGTATATGCAAGAAATGTAATGTGATTGTACCCTCTGTCCCCCCAAGATTATTAAGAGAAATATTGGATTTTAAAATCAACGAAAAAAAAAAGGATAGGTAGTTCCTCTGCTCTCCATTTTTGGTTAGATTTGACTGTGTGAAAATATTGGAATAGAGGGACCTTTAGTAGATGAAAATTGGAAATAAGACGTGGGAAATATAAATAGAATCATTAAAGAGCAGCAAAAGATTATAAAAGAAATGTCAACAGTAACTTCCACTATTACCAAAACAGGGAAAAAGGGAGTGACAACTGTACCCCCATCTACACCCACGACTTCCTCCCAAAAACAATAGAAGGGATGTTGGCACCGAAATCCAGTACTCAGACTCCCTCCCAAACGATACAAAATACACTGCAGACATTACAAAACATGATGTTAACGATGCAAGAATCAATGATGAATAACCATGTGGAAAGTAAGAAGGAAAGAGAAGAGATGAGAGCAGAATTAAAAAGTGAATTGGGAGAGATGAAAAATGAATTAAAACCTTAGAGGGGAAAATAGGACAGCTGCAGGAGACAACAAAGACAAATGAGGAGAAAATTATAACAATCACGAAAAGAACAGATCAAACAGGGAAGAAGGTGGAATCTATGGAACAGAAAATTAAAGATCAATATAGGAAACGAACGAGGCTCTGACATATTTAGAATTAGATAGAGCCTCATACTATTTAAGGTTCCAGAATATACAAGAGGAAAGAGGGGAAAACTTGACTTTTGTAATGGCAGAATTATTGGCAACTATTCTGCAAAAAGAAAGGGATCAGATGGTATTAGAGATCGATGAGGCATATAGAGTTTATACATCCTATGCTAGAAGACATGGACTCCCAAGGGAGGTTCATGTCAGATTCGCTAGAAAAGAGTTAGAGAGATAATATATAGATTGACTAGAAGAGACAATAAAACACAATGGTAGACAAGTTATAATATTGAAGCAGATCCCAAGGAGAGTGAGAGACCAAAGAAAGGAATATAGATTCTCACAAATCATTTAAATAAAAAACATTCTATTCAGATGGAACGACCCAGAAGGAATATTAGTAACATGGGAAGGCAGAAGAACCAGAATTGATAACCTAGCGAAGGCTCAAAGATTTTATGAACAAACAGGAGGACTAGTGGAGGAATTGAGCAGTAGAAGAGTCGAGGAATGCAAGCCGTGAAGATCTAGAGTTCATGGGAGAGAGGAGAGAAAGGAGGAAGGAGGGGACAGAGAACTAATGGTTTGTGAAGAAGGAAGGAGAGAAGAGACAGGAGTGAAGACTAGAAGTCAGACAGCAGGTAAAACGTAATATTAGCTAGAAGAGAAGCGACCAAATGGGAAGGGGAATAAAATTAATATCAATGAACATTAATGGACTAAATAGTCCAAATAAAAGGAAAAATATGATTGGAAAGACAAAATGGGACATAATATGTCTTCAAGAAGTCCATATAAAAGAACAGGACAAAAGGTATTTAGAGAATAGAAAACTTGGAAAAGCATTTATGGCTTTAGCAGAAAGAAAAAGAGGAGTAGTACTATATATAAAAGAGGATTTAAATGCAAAATTGATATATAATGATACAGAGGAAGAATATTAATGGTGGAAATAGAGATACATAATAAGAAAACTTTAGCTGTTGGAATCTATCGTAAACAAAAACCAAAAAATTCTATAAAAATTTATATGAAATTGATAGAAATTGGCAATCCGAGGATTTGTCTGATGGGGACTACAATGCAATAACTGATAATAGGCAAGATTATGAATCGAATGCAAACAATACCAAAAGCGAAATACGTTACCAAAATATTTTTGAAATGGTAGAGGAATTAGGATTGGAAGATATATGGAGAAAAAGGAATCCACAAATTACACAGTATACTTTCCACTCCAGCCCACACAAATCCTGGTCTAGAATAGACATGATTTGGATAAATAGTGAATTAAATAAAGAAATCTTTGATACAAAAATTTTAACAAATATATGGGCTGATCATAACCCAATGTCTTTAATTTGGAAAGAAGGAGGAAGGAAAGGGCGAAGATGGTCACTAAATTCTCAGATCTTGAAAGAAGAAAAATATTTGCAAAAAATTAGAGAGGAATTAACAAACTTCTATAATTCTAACAAAAGAAGATACATCCTACAAAATATGTGGGATACAATAAAAGCTTATATTAGGGGAATATCAATCGCATATTTGTCAAACAGAAACAGGGAAAGATGGAAGAAACAAGATGAATTAATAAAAGAAATTACAAAATTAGAGAGCAAACAAAAGAGAGGGCTAGATAGTGAGCAAACCAAAGCATTAATGCAAAAAAACATGAACTTAATATACTTGAGCAAGAGGAACTCTTAGAAAGCTACAATACACAAAACAAAATTACTTTGAATATGCAAACAAACCGGGAGATGGCTAGCATACAAATTGAGAAAAGAGGAACAGAAAAAACGATACAATATTTAGAGAATGAAAATGGAGATCTTGAGGTTGATTTGGAAAAAAAAAGAAATGCAAGAAAATATTTTGAGGAATTATATAAACAGAAAATGCAGAAAGCGTCTAAAATAAAACAATACTTAGAGGAAGGAAAGATACAGAAACTTACTGATGAAGAAAGAGAACTGTTAAACAAAGAGATAACAATAGATGAATTAAAGAAAGCAATTCAGAAGCAAAAATAATAAAACACCAGGTCCAGATGGATACCCAAGTGAATTCTATAAAAGATGGGGGACATATTAAATAATACACTTTTAGAAGTATGTAATGAAGCACTGGGTAAAGCCAAAATCCCAATACTTGGAAGGAGGCATACATAACACTCATACCTAAAGAAGAGACAAATAGTAATCAAATCAAAAATTATAGACCAATATCGCTTTTAAACACTGACTATAAAATTTTTATGACAATTATGGCACAAAGATTAAAAGGAATTATTAGTGGAAAAATTAGCACAGATCAAAATGGATTTTTGCGAGAAGACAAATTAGACATAATATAAGAACAATAATAAATATATTAGAATATTACGCAAGTCAGCCCGAGCAATCAAATGGCCCTAATCTTTTTAGATGCACAGAAGGCATTTGATAATTTGAATTGGGACTTTATGAAACAGCAATTTAATAAAATGGAATTTGGACAAAATTTTGAAGGAATGATAGATGCAATATATGACACCCAAAAAGCAAATATATTAGTAAATGAGACCACTAAAATGTTTAAAATAGAAGGGGTCAGACAAGGCTGCCCCTATCACCATTATTATTTATTACAGTACTAGAAACACTATTAATTAGAATTAGGGAAATGAAAATATAAAAGCGAAAATCAGAAATCAAGAATACAAAAGCATAAGCATTTGCAGGCGATATGGTCTTTATAATAGAAGAACCTTTAGAGACAGGCCGATTTTAATGAAAGAAATAAATGATTTTGGGGAATTAGCAGGCTTAAAGGTAAATAGGGGAAAAACCAAATTACTAGTCAAAAATATAATAAATTCTAAACAAAAGAGGCTCGAAGAGATTATGGGGTTACAAATAGTAAATAAAATAAGATATTTAGGAATTTGGATAAGGGCAAAAACAATAATGTTGTGGGAAGATAATTATATAAAAATTTTAGAACAAATCAAAAGGATCTGGAAATCTGGAGCAAATTGCAAATATCCCTCCTAGGGAGGATTGCAACAATTAAAATGAACATACTTCCCAAAGTTTTATTCCTATTCCAGACAATTCCAATATTAACAAATAAGAAGTTTTTCATGGAATTGAATAAAATGACAATGAAGTTTATTTGGATGGGAAAAAGGGCAAGGATAAAGAGAAAATATCTTCAAGGCGATAGAAGTAGAGGAGGACTAGGACTGCCAGACTGGGAAATTTACTACAAAGCTGCGAGTTTGTTATGGACAAAAGAATGGGTCTCACTAGAAAATAGGAGAATATTAACACTAGAGGGCATGACTTAAGAATAGGATGGCATGCACTTCTATGGAACCCGACGGACAAAAGACAAAAACATACTACAAAACATATAATACGTAACTCACTGATTAAAAATTGGGCTGAGATAAGAAAGAAAAATTATACAAAAATACCAAGGTGGTTCTCAACAATGGAAGCAACCTTCAATCCAAATACAATGGATTTGAATAAAAACTTAAATACTATCAGATACTGGATACAGATGGAAAATTAAAAACAAAACAAGATTTGGAAACACAAGGCATATTAATAGATAGTTGGGTTTACTTACAAATTAAATCAAGATATAATAAAGATATAAAGGAATATGGGATAGAAACAAAAATACAAATCTGGATAAAATACTCTTGGGACCAGAGGAAAAGTTAATATCCAAATTATATAAATTACTATTAGAACAGGAAAGAGCAGGACAATTAGTTAAAGGATCAATGGTAGCCTGGGAGCAAAATATAGGATACAAATTGGATCTAAATGATTGGGAAGATATTTGGGAAGAAAATTTAAAATATACAAAGTCAGTGGCGTACAAAGAAAATCAATATAAAATGATGTACAGGTGGCACTTGGCCCGGCTAGACTAGCGAAAATATTCCCCAGGCAAATCCAAACTGTTGGAAATGTCAGGACAAAATAGGAACATATTACCATGTATGGTGGACATGCCCTAAAATTAAAAATATTGGACAGGAATCAAAAATTGGATCGAGGAAGTGATGAACTGTGAGCTGGAGTGGAAACCAGAACTGTTTTTACTTGGAATGATAAAGAAAAAGTTTCCTCAAAAGACAAATACCTGATTGCACACCTCTAACAGCGGCTCGAATCGTTTTAGCGCAAAAATGGAAAGAACCTATAATTCCGTCTACACAAACAGTAATAAACAAAATGTATGAATGTGTTGAAATGGAGAGATTAACTCTCAAACTAAATGGAAAAGAAGATACAGATTATTACAAGATATGGGAAAAGTGGTATAATTGGATGGAACATAAAACGAAGGGAATGGGAATGTTGGAAAATAGAGTGCTATTTGAAACATTAGAATTCATAGAAAGCAGGAGATAGTAGAAAATGGGTGATGTAATGAACTTGAAAGATGAGATAAAAGAAAATTTTAAAAAGAGTTAAACCAAGCGAATATTACTAGAAGAAATATTTATGATTATATATGACTGTAATATTACATGGAAAAAGCATTTCTGATCTGCAACTAAAAAAGAAATGAAATTGTGTGATGTATTTATGTTTACATGTGACTGTATGTTTGTATGTTGTTGTGTCTTTTTTATATTGTAAATAAACTTTTCAAAAAAAAAAAAAAAAAACAAAGAGGATTTATTAAAAAGACATAACAGACGGTTTGCAAAGTGCCGGTGGTCTTTAGAACCTCAACAAACAGGTTCAAAATCAAAAGCCATACCTTTGAATTCCAAAACACACTTTTTATACAGTTTCATCTCGTCACCCAAGTTCCCTCCTTCTTGAGACTCATTCCCTCCCAACTTAAGACCATTGGATTTGCCCTCAGGTGTTTCAGCTAATCCTAGGATGTCTCCAGGGAGAATTATCTCCTTCAAAGGGGGAGATGATGGGCTATCTGCTAAAATAAAACCAGGTCATGGCACACACTTCAAAGTAAATCAGGAATCCTGTAATTGTGAAGTCTGCCTGGCAAGAACAAAGAATCCTTATCCACAGAAGATATGCAGATGTAACTCTTGTAACAATCCTGGCTAATTGGAAAGCTGATAAAAGTAATACGAGTTAGCCAACTTGCATACCTCAGCTAAAGTCACAAATAGAGAATGCCCTGCAGTATATTAGATAACTCTAGGATTTCATTAGCCAAGACCTAAGAATAGGGACAGTTAGAGACCAATAGAACAAATTGTAGAATTATTACTAAAATGTTTATTAGATGATATTTTTTATTATCTCACTTTGTCCCATCTTCTCCTTTAGTGAAAATGTATAAAACTTACTCAATCCTTTGTTCTTGGCTCTTGGCATTTTGACCAGGAGCCCTTTTCCTTGGAGTACTCCAATAAAAAGCAATCAGAAAACCTGCACCTCGTGTCTGGCGTTCATCATTGGCTTCGGCACCAGGCTCACATCCGAACTGGGGACAACAATCTGGGGGCTTGTCCGGGATTCCACGCCTGGATTCAATTGGAAGACACCAACAACTACCAGAGGAGGACCCCTGGACGGGTAAGACTTAGTGCCTGAAAGGTGTGTGAATGCTTTGAAATAAAACTCCCGGTCAGTGACCAAGACTGTGTTTCTGCACTGCCAGCCTCCCTCAGGGCTCATGAGTCTTTTGACAGTGATTGAGTACCCTGAAAAGCAAGGGGTGATGCAGAGATCCACGTGTCTCACTGATGCATAGAGTGGATTGATTGAATGCAGTGAGCCACTGTCTAAATGAACGTCCAGCCTCGGTAAGTTCCTTGGTGACTTCTTAATTGAACTCAAAGGCTAAAGCCCTGAAGAGGAGCAGGAACAACCACTGGTGGAAGAAAAGAAAGAGGCAAAATTTGGAGGAAAGGTAAGGACTGGACAGGAGATGTCCCAGGGGATAAGGGGCATCCGCCTGAGATCCAGCCCTAAGTAAAAGGCAAACAAAGGCAAAGACTAGACAGGAGACGTCCCAGGGGATAAGAGGAATCCACCTGAGTTCTGGCTTTGAAATGGGAAGAAATGCTGGTGAGTTGTATTTTGCCTAATTTTGAGCTATTAGGAGGATTAGATATAGGGATCAAAGGCAGCCTTTTCTCATTATTGTATGTTTGTCTGGCCTCAAATTTCCTTGAACAATCCAGGTGATTTTTGGCTGTTTCAAGGACCTCATAATGTGGGATATATTGAGAAACTAAAAGCAATTGATTTTGAGCTGATAGGTAAATAAGCTCAAAATCAAATCCCAACTCAACAACCACTACCACAACTACTACCTCAACTACAATCACAACTACAACCAAAAATAACCACCAATCCACAGCCACAAATAATTACTATCCCATCAAATAATTCCACAAATGATATCCCCTTACTCATCAGAGACATCATGGAACGTGATCAGAAATGTCCAAATGCCATCTTATTTGGTCTTGAAGACACCAACGAATCAGACGACATCACCAAAGTTCGCAATATCATAAGCGACTCAAATACAACAAATATCTCTCCTGAAGATATCATTGAATATCTAGAGATGGCCCTGAGTTCAAATACAATGACGGCTCTGTGGCCTCAAGATTTTGTGGAGTTGTTTGCAACTGGGACTGGAACAACTAGTAACCAACAATACTAGACTTAACTGCCTCGATCTCATCTTCTGCAAAAGTTTGAATTCAATTTACGGAATACAAATTAAAGAACCATTTTCCAACAGTGACCACAACATGATTGAGTTTTGTCTCAACATACGTCCACACAAAAATCATCATAATGATGGGATCCCCAATTATAACTTCAAAAAAGGCAACTATGATCTTATAGACAATGATCTCTCATCTCTTGATTGGCAACTTCTATTCACTGGATGCAATACTGTTGAAGACCATTACAACATATTTTTACTTGAAGTCAAAAGAGTCATCAAACTATATGTACCAATAACAACTCCCAAAACCAGAAAAAACAAATTACCCATAACAATAAGGAAGCTTCAATCCCAAAAGAAATCACTTTGGCGGAAAAACAAATCTGGTCACGTTGCCAACTTCAAAAGCCGATACAAAAATTTATGCCACCAGATAAAGACTGAATGCACCAATTATCACATTAAACAAGAGGAAAACCTTCTATGCACCAATTCAACCCGCACTTTCTACAATTTTGTAAACAACCAACTAAAAGACTCAAGGTCCATCCCACCCCTGAAAGAACCTAATGGTAAAGACTGCAACGACAGCACCATTAAAGCCAAACTCTTCAACACATTCTTTGGCTCAGTATTTGTAAACAGCAATGGATCATGCCAGGTATTTCCTAGTCAAACCACAGACAACTGCAATGATCTAATACATATCGATTTTACAGAAGACAATGTTGAAAAAGCACTATGCAATCTAAAACCATCTCTATCTATTGGACCGGACGGAATATGTGCCTACTTCTTTAAAAAGCTATCCACTGCCATAGCCGAACCTCTAAGCATAATCTTTGAAAAAAATTTTTAGGACCAGCTCCTTGCCAAACCTATGGTCACAAGCCACGGTCATTCCCATCTTCAAAAAGGGAGACCCCAGCCTAGTTGAAAATTACAGACCAATCTCCTTATGCTGAGTCACCTGTAAAGTCATGGAATCAATTATTAACCAATCCATTATTCTCCACTTAGAGACAAACAACCTACTCTCTAATAAACAATTTGGTTTCAGAAAAAACTATCCTGTAATCTGCAACTCTTACACTGCAAAAACATATGGACTACACAACTCGATCAGGGCAAAACAATAGACAATCTACATAGACTTCTGTAAAGCCTTTGATTCAGTGGTACACAACAAACTACTATTAAAACTAAAATCTTATGGTATCTCTGGACACCTGCATAACTGGATTCCTGTCAAACAGACAACAAATGGTCAAAATTGGAAACGTCTTATCAAATTCTGTACCTGTCAACAGTGGTGTTCCCCAAGGCAGTGTTCTAGGACCAACTCTCTTCATACTCTACATAAATGACCTCTGTGGTTATATTAAGAGCAACTGTGTTCTCTTTGCTGATGATGTAAAGCTGTTCAACACCACAGATAATTCTGCTACCCTTCAAAAAGATCTCAACTATGTATCAGAATGGTCAAACAAATGGCAACTTCAAATCTCAACAAATAAATGCTCTGTCTTACATATTGGCAGAATACCTTATGCCATCAGCACATTGGTACGCTTATGCACGCCCCCTACAGACCTCTTAGGAAAGGGGTGAGGTCAATAGTAGACAGTCTAAGGTTAAAGTTTTTGGGGTTTGGGGAAGAAACCACAGAGTCACGTAGAGTATTCCAGACATTGACCACTCTGTTGTTGAAGTCGTATTTCCTGCAATCAAGTTTGGTGTGGTTAACCATGAGTTTGTATCTATTATGTGCTCTTGTATTGTTATGGTTGAAGCTGAAGTATTCATTAACAGGTAGGACATTGCAATGTATGATTTTATATGCTATACTTAGATTGGACCGAAGGCGGTGTAGTTCTAGGTTTTCTAGGTCTAGAATTTCAAGTCTGGTGGCATAAGGTATTCTGCAACGAGTAGAGGAGTGGAGAACTCTTCTTGTGAAATATTGCTGGACTTTCTCAACTGTATTAATATCAGATACGTAATGCAGGTTCCAAGCTGATGAGCTGTATTCAAGTATTGGTCTAGCAAATGTTTTGTATACTCTAGTTAGTAGTGTGATATTACCAGAGAAAAAGCTACGCAGGATTAGGTTAACAACTATTCATGCCTTTTTGGCTATGTAGTTACAGTGGGCTTTAGCACTTAGATCATTAGAGATGAGTACTCCAAGGTCCTTGACAGAGTTTGGATCATCAACAAGGTCTTGACTATTCAGCTTGTATTTTATTTTCTGATTTTTTTGCCAATATGTAAGACAGAGCATTTATTAGTTGAGATTGGAAGTTGCCATTTGTTTGACCATTCTGATACATAGTCGAGGTCAATTTTACAAAATTTTACAAAACAAATTACAATGCCTTCTGCTTTGCTTTTCCACCTGTAAGCAAGCTACAGGGTCTACCAGTACACAGATATTGATGTTGGGTGAATCTTGGAAAATTAAATCATTTTCAGATTCAAAGGGGGAGATGATGGGCTATCTGCTAAAATAAAACCAGGTCATGGCACACACTTCAAATTAAATCAGGAATCCTGTAATTGTGAAGTCTGCCTGGCAAGAACAAAGAATCCTTATCCACAGAAGATGTACAGATGTAACTCTTGTAACAATCCTGGCTAATTGGAAAGCTGATAAAAGTAATACGAGTTAGCCAACTTGCATACCTCAGCTAAAAGTCACAAATAGAGAATGCCCTGCAGTATATTAGATAACTCCTAGGGGTTTCATTAGCCAAGACCTAAGAATAGGGACAGTTAGAGACCAATAGAACAAATTGTAGAATTATTACTAAAATGTTTATTAGATGATATTTTTTATTATCTCACTTTGTCCCACCTTCTCCTTTAGTGAAAATGTATAAAACTTACTCAATCCTTTGTTCTTGGCTCTTGGCATTTTGACCAGGAGCCCTTTTCCTTTGAGTACTCTATGGATATATCATTGGTTCAGGTTTTCTTAGGCCTCACAGCCGTGAGAACTTGACTTGACCTTTTTCAGTGCTACATGATATCTAATGCCTGACAGACATGATTCATAGTACCCATTGCATTGCTCCTCAAGTTAAGTTTCGCATTCCCTGAGTTAGGTTTCTATTCCGCTGAAATGTATGATTTCCTGTAAATCAGGTGGTGTTTTGCTAACACGTATGCTCTGACTCACGCTGTCTGGTAACTTTCTATATGCTACTCCCTTCCTTGCTGTAGTTACCCCTCCCTGCTAAAACTGCTTAATAAAAGAGACTGTTGCGATCTGTTCGGGGGACACAACATCACCCCGGGCACTTTGTGCTCTCTCATCTCGAGAAACTTCTGGTGTGGTGGCTCTTATTCGACTTCTTTCGTCCTGCGAGGACCCCTAAATTGTCTCGGCGAGGGCTGAGACTCGTTCCTGCGGGAACCCAGGACAACATCAACAGGGAACCTCGGACAACGAGTGCATGCAGACTCGCTGCGACATCTGGGGGCTCGTCCGGGATCCTGTTGAGTTGTCCAGAGGCGCGATCGTTGTCTAGCGGTGCGTCACCTTCACCCTCATTGCTTACCCGTCCGGACGCGACACGTGCACACGTAAGTAATGGGCTCCTCGAACTCGAGAGTCTCGTCAATGCATAGGGATGAGCTCTATTCTCTGGTGAAGAAGGCTAATTGTTTGCAAAAGGTTAATGGCACCACTGTCTATCCTCTTTCTAAGAAATCTCTTACCTTTTTCTGTCCTATGTTCATGAGAAGTGTCCTGCCTACCCGGAGGAAGGTACCCTTAAGAAGGCTACCTGGACGCGCTTGGGAAAATTCCTCCATGAACACCCTCGAGCTCCGCCTGATATCCTAGTGACTTGGCGGGCCATTATGGCTGCTCTTGGCACCCTCTATCCTAACTCTCCTTCTACTGATTCAGCTGCTCCGCTCTCTTCTACTACGGAGGAATCCCTGCCAAAGGTCTCTCCACCTCCATATGAGTCTCCTACTGTCTCTGTAGCTGCCTCTGCTCCCCCTGCAGACACAGCTCTTTCTGCTCCTGCAGCGTCTCCCCCTCCGCCGGAGGATACAGACATGACTGCAGGAACCTTTTCTGCCTTGGTTGCTTCTTCCTCTCTTTCTCTAAGAACTGAACCCCCGATATCGGCTTACCCTCTACACATTAATCCAGCGGGAGGAGGACGGCCGGTACATGAGAACATCAACGTGCGGGTGCTTAAAAATTTAAAAGAAGCTGTTACTTCCTACGGCATTCACTCTCCGTATGTAACGGGATTGCTTGATTCTCTGATGGATACAAATATTGTAATGTTACTGTATGATTGGAAGTCTTTATTTTCCATGTTATTAACACCTGCTCAATTTGTCATCTGGTCTTCTGAATATAATAAATTGGCAGATGCTGAGATCATGCGAGGCTTGCCTCAAGCAGTCTTGGCTGATCATATAAAAGGAACTGGACCTTTCACAACCTTGGTCCAGCAGCAAAATTGCCCGCGCCGTGCTTTTGCGATCATCCGCCTTTGTGCCATGGGAGCGTTGAAGCAGGTGGATGATGCAGACGGCCGAGCCTCTCAAACATTTTTGAAGGTTATTCAAGAACCTTCTGAGCCTTATACTACCTTTATAAGCCGGCTCCAAAGCAGCTGGAAAGACAAATTCAAAATCAGGCTGCTCAGCGAGGAGCTTTTGATAAAATTGGCTTTTGAAAATGCTAATGAAGATTGTAAAAAAGTACTTCAGCCCTTGACTGGAAAACCAGGTGTTACTCTTGCTGAGTTTTTGCAGGCTTGCCGTGTGGTGGGAACCACTTCTCATAAAATGTCTGCTCTTGCAGCCGCTATAACTTCTTCCTGCCTCTCTAATACTCAAGCTTTTCCTGTTGTCAAGCATGGCAATTGTTTTAATTGTGGGAAGCCTGGTCATTTCAAGAGTCAATGTCGCTGTCTGAGGTGGAGGAGCTCACTGAAGGCGCCGGGTCCTCCCCCAACCCACTAATGAAAACCAAAACTGTTTGCCCACGGTGCCGTAAGAGGCTTTCACTGGGCCAGAACTGTCCTCAGGGTCCTTCTCAAACTGCGCAGGAAACTAATTCAGGGCGCTCAGCTAGCCCCACTTCAAAGGCTGATTTGCAAGCTGTCTCCACTAATCCATCTCTTGCTTTTCCTGTTCGCCTTTCTGAAGACTTCATTTATGATGACCCTGGTTCTGTTTTCACCATGCCCTTAAAGGTCTCTCTTCTTGCTCCACTCCTCCAGACGTTCCTGTTCTTTTGTTTCCTAACTCTCTCTTACTCTTGAAGGAGTCATAGCTGCACCTTTTCTGCATAATTCAGACTTTAAAAACATCTTTGGCTGCGACATCGGTGATCGCTGCTTTTCTGAAGGCGAAACTGTTGTTGCTACTCTCATTCTCTTGCCTCCACCTGATCATCCTTCTCTCTTTGCTCTCCAACAGCCTGTGCAAAACGCCAAGCCAATAATTTCCATTCTTCTCAACGGCCGCACCTTCTCAGGCCTTATTGATACGGCGCGGATGTTTCAGTGATTCGACAGCTGAATGGCCCCTTCCTGGCCTCTTTCTGATGCCTCTGTTCAAGGTGTGGGAGGTGCTCAGGCTGCTAAGGTTAGCACATCTTGGTTGACTGCATCTACCCTCACTCCTCTGTCACTGCTTTTCTTCGACCCTTCATCCTGCCCTTGCATACTAATTTGGGGACGGGATCTCTTGTCTCAACTTCATGCTACTCTAACTATCCCTTAATTTCATACTATGTCTTCCTTTATCTCTTGTTTTGAAATCTCCTATCCCTGTGTGGGTGGATCAATGGCCTATGTCACAGGAAAAGGTTACAGTCCTGCAGGACTTGGTGGCTCAACAACTGCAAGAGGGACATCTTGAATTTTCAACTAGCCCTTATAATACTCCTGTCTTTGTAATCAAAAAGAAAAATGGGAAATACCGCCTCCTGCAGGATTTGAGAAAAATTAATGCCATAATTCAGCCTATGGGACCTCTACAATGTGGCCTCCCCAATCCAAACTTAATTCCTCACAATTATGACTTGGTAGTAATAGATTTGAAGGATTGTTTCTTTTCTATCCTTTGGCTCCTGCTGACAGAATTCTTTTGCATTCACCATTCCTCAATTTAACAATTCAAGGCCTACTACTAGATATCAATGGAAGGCCCTTCCTCAAGGCATGATAAATTCTCCCACAATGTGCCAATATTATGTTGATAAGGCCCTACAGCCTTATCGTGATGCACATCCTACCTTTTGGTTTATCATTACATGGATGATATTTTAATTGCAGCAGATGGTCCAAAAGGCACTGTTTCTCAAACTCTTACTTTTCTGTATACTATTTTGGCTCAATCTGGTCTTCATGTTGCTCCTGACAAAATTCAAACTCAGTATCCTATGCAGTATTTGGGTCATAAGCTCATGGCATCTGCCCACGCCTGTTCTCCTACATTACATCTCCCAGAAAAACCACACTTGTTCAACTCCAACAGTATCTGGGAACTCTTAATTGGGCCAGACCTTATCTGTCAATTTCAACTCATGTTCTATCTCCTCTTTTTTCTGCTCTGATAGGCCTTAAACATCCATCAGACACTGTTGTCTTAACACAAGATCAGAAGACTGCTTTGTCTTTAGTTAATACTGCTCACCCAGACATGGGTCGATAGAGCTTTGCCTAATGAGCCTCTCCTGTTTGCTATCCTACCTACTCCTTCTCTCTTAACTTCCTCATTTTTCAGTTAACTGATGGAAAGAAAATGCACATTTTAGAATGGATACATTTGGCACACACTCCTAAGGCTTCAATCACCACCAAAGCTCTTTCTCTTGGAAAAGGGAGGAGACGCACAAGGGCTCTTATGGGTATAGAATTCAGTACTCTGTATGTACCTTTTAAATTAAGTCAATGGGAATCTTTGTTTCAAACATCAGATGCATTGCAAAATGCCTTGGAGGATTGGAATGGTATTCTCTCATGCCATCTTCCTCCAGATCCTCGATTACAAATTTTAAAACTGTTCCCATTCTTTTTCAACTCCTGTAAGTTCCTCTCCCATCAAAGATGCCCTCACTGTGTTCACAGATGGCTCAAAATCCATAGGTGCCTGTGTATGGCAGGATAAAGGACAGGACAATTGGCAGACTGTACTACTTCAGCTCAGTCTTCTGCCCAACAAGCAGAATTGTCTGCCTTCAATCTTGCTCTTTCAATGTTTCCCAATCAGCCCTTAACATTATTACAGATAGTTTGTATGTTTCACATCTGGTCTCTTGTATATACGATGCTTACATTTCTCCCTCAACCCCTGTCCCTTTAATGAGACTTTTTTACAGCTCCAGGATTTGTTACATCTCCTGCTCATCCGCTGTTTGTAGCACATATTAGAAGTCATCAACATCTTCCTGGATTTTTATCAGAAGGAAATCATATGGCAGATGAGGCATGTAAAACCAACCCGCCCTCCTGTCTGTATACCTTAACAGCAGGAGAAAGCCATGACTATTTTCATCAGAACAAAAGGCTCTTGTCAAGCAGTTTGGTATTACCCATCAAGAAGCCACTGCCATAATTCAGCAATGTCCAACATGCAGTCTACAGGCATCTGCAATCCCACAAGGGGTCAACCCCAGGGGTACTAGTGCTTGTGAGACATGGCAAATGGATGTAACTCAATATCCATCCTTTGCCCTTTGAAATTCATTCATGTTTCCATTGATACGTATTCAGGTTTCATCATGGCAACCTTGCAAAGGGGTGAAACCGCGAAAACAAGTTATTAATCATTGTATTCGACTTTCGTAGCTGGGATGTCAAAAACTCTAAAACTGACAATGGACCAGCTTATACGAAGCTCTGCCTTTGCACAATTTTGCCATCGCTGGTCAATAATCCATAAATTCGGCATTCCTTTCAATAGCCAGGGCCAGGCCGTTATAGAGAGAGCAAATTTGACTCTTAAACAGGCCTTGGACAGACACTTGGGGTCAAAAGGCATCAGCCCCCGACACTCCCCGGCTTGCAAAATGTATTAAATGTTTGCTTGTATTCATTGAATTTTCTTAATCTAACTGGATCTCCTGCCTCCACTGCTGCCTCGAGACATTTTTCCACTCCTCCCCTCCCCTCTTCTCGTCCTCTGGTATATTATAGGCATCTTCCGGATCCAGCTTGGAAAGGTCCAGCTCAACTGATCACCTGGGGAAAAGGCTACGAGCAGTTCAATTGCCTGATCGAGTTTTGTGGGTTCCGCTCGCTGTGTCCGCTTCTGTCATCTCAATCAACCAAAAGAAAGATGAAGATCCTCCTGATCCTATCCCTGATCTCTCTTGCCTCTTCTGTCTCTAATGCCTCTTCTCTTCCTAAATGTACTCTCCTTGAACGTCTAAGTGCTTATATAAGAGTTCCTCATTGTAGAGTGCAAACCCCTCTGGGG
>SOZL01001804.1:0-13724 GCA_009733165.1 Naja naja | reverse complement strand
GGCCGGGCAAGTACTAAACCTCCACTGACTGCGCGCGGTTGTGACTCTGGGCCCCCCGCATCTGATATTGGACTCTCAGGTGTTCTTGCCCAACCAGTCGAGGGGGATCCAGCGTAGCGCTGGTGGACTCAGGGCCACCATGAACTTCATGGACCAGGCCTTTGTGCTGCTTTTAAGGTGCCTTTGATCCGTGGACCTCCGCTGGGTGGTGGAGACAATTGATGGGCGGAACTGATCGCAGGGCCCATTAAGTTCGCCACCCAGCCTTTGCGCCAACCATTGGGGCACATGAGGAAGCAATCCGCTCTATGTCACCGGACCTTCATTTCCCATTGGTCCTTGGTATGGCCTGGCTTCGACTCACATCCTCAGGTGGCATGGTCGCAGAATGCCGCGTCTTTCCCAAGTCTGCAGTGCGCCGACCACATCTCACACGCCTGTGCCGCCAGGACGCTCCACCCCGTCGCCTCCCTACCTCCTGAACTGCGGGACTTCTGCAGATGTGTTCAGCGGAAGGAGGCGGACCGCTACCCCCAGCGGCGCCTCGATTGCCCCCGCGGACCTTCTGCCCACGCACGCTGCCTGGGACGCCTGTATTCCATGTCCCGCCTGAAGCTGGTCACCACGGACTTTCTGGACAAAACTTGGCCCGAGGGTTCATCCGCCTCGCCGTCGTCCTCTCGCAGCACCAGTTCTCTTCGCTAAGAAGAAGACGGGGACTTGCGCCTTGTGTTATGATTACCGCCGCTCAATGCCATCACGGTGCGGAATCGCTCCCCTGCCTCTCATTCGAGCTGATGGAGCCCTGAGGGAGGCCACCATCTTCATGGCTCACCTCCGAGGGGCCTACAACTTGTGTGGATACAAGAGGGGACGAGTGGAAGACGGCGCTTGGCACCGACACGATTTCTGGTACACGGTGATGCCGCTCGGTTGACCAACCTCCTGCGTCTTCCAGCATTTCATGAACGATGTGTTCAGGGACATGTTGGATAAGTTCGTGGTGGTCTACCTGGACGACATCTTGATCTACTCCCGTCCAGGGAAAGCCACCTTCAACAGGTCCATCTGGTGCTGCAACGCCGAAGCACCAGCTTTATGCTGCTGGAGAAATGCCTCTTTTCCAGACTTCCATTGAGTTCCTGGGCACATCATCGCCCCAAGGCATCGCTATGGACCCTCGGAAGGTGGAGGCCTTGTGCAGTTGGGAACCCCGTCACGGAAAGACGCCCAGCCTGCTGGGGTTCGCCAACTATTACCGGACCTTTATCCCGGCTTTGCCATGTTAACCTTCCCATTAACCCAGCTCCTTCGGAAGAAGGTTCCCTCCAGTGGGGTCCCCGCAGCAACAGGCGCTTGAGGCCCTCAAGAAAGCCTTTGTCACCAACCCATCTTTGCACCCCGACCGCATTATCCTTTTGTAGTGGAGACGGACGCCCAACGGGCCCTTGGGGCGGTGCTGTTGCAGGCCCCGTGGCTGGCGGCACTCTTTCCCCTGCGCCTACTATTCATGAAACTCAATCCTTCCGAAGCGCAACTACACCATCTGGGAAAAAGCTGCTGGCTATCAAGGCTGCCTTTGAGGCTTGGCGGCATCATCTGGAGGGGCCCGCACCAGATAGAGGTCTGCACGACCATCGGAATCTGGAACATCTGACAACAGCCAGGAAGTTGAACCAGCGGCAGATCCGTGGTCGCTGTTTTTTGCCCGTTCAACTTTTGTGACCTACATTCCCAGCGGTCACAATCGAGGGCGGATGCCCTATCCCGCAAGCCCGAAGTACCTGTGCCCCAAAGACTCGCTCCTCTGCGGACGGTGCTGCCAGCAGAAGCCTTGGCTGCAGTCCAGGAACCGTAGACTTCCGGCTCGGGCGAGGCGAGCCTGGACGCTTGGTCGCAGCAGAGGAAGGTGGAGGTCGGCCCCGATTCCCCATGGACTTTGGAGGAGGGCTTGCTCAAGCATCGGGACGGCTGTAGCGTCCACGGGCCGCCGGCCCTTCTTTGAAGCAGTGTCAACACAACCCGCAGCTGGCCATTTTGGCTACTTCAAGACCCTCCACCTCGTGACTCAGACTTTGGTGGCTCGAGTGCGGCACGACGCTCACGCTACGTGACATCCTGTGTGCCATGCCGGCAAGGAAGGCAGCGACGGTGCCTCCTGGTCTCTCCACCCTCACCCACTCCAGACAGACCATGGGGGGCGATCTCTATGGACTTCTTGACGACTTGCCGTCATCCCACGGCTTTACGACCATGCTGGTGGTGGTGGACATGCTGACCAAAATGGCCCACTTCATCCCGTGTCGCGCCCTGCCAACGCCCGCACGACTGCCCGCCTGTTCATCGCATATTTTCCGCCTCCATGGCCTGCTGGACAGGGTGGTTTCCCACCGCTGTGTGCAATTCATGGCCCAATTTTGGAAGAGCCTGATGACCGCGCACAAGTGCAGGTGTGCTTGTCCTCATCGCACCATCCGAGACTGATGGGGAACGGAGAAGGTCATTGGCATCCTGGGGCAGTACTTGCGCTGCTTTGTCAACCAACGGCAGACCGACTGGGCTGACTACCTCGCTTCTGGCGGAGTTCGCTCAACAACTCCCAGCACACCTCCACCCAGGTGACTCCATTCTACGCCAATGGGCTACCATCCAGTTCTTCCCTCTGACACCCTCGGATTCCCCGCTCCTGAGGCTCAGGACTTTTCCGAGCTGCACGCCGCTCAGCAGTTGGCGGCAACACCCTGATACAGGCCAAGGAGGACTACAAGCGGTATGCCGACCGCCTCGACAGGCGACGCTGGCGGTGGGAGACCGAGTGTGGTTGTCCACAAACACCTCCTGGCTGACCGCTCGTAAAGAAACTGGACCACCGTTCGCCGCCCAGCACTCCATTGAGGCGTCATCAACCCTGTGGCCTATCGCCTGACCCTACCGCTGGCCCATGAAGATACACCCGTTTTCCACCGCTCCTTCTGGTTCCTGAAGCCTCCTCGTGTTATCTCCGACGCCCCACCGATCCTGTTTCAACACCTGCACTGCGGGCTGACGCGAGAGGACAGCGGGTGGTCAGCATTCAAGATTCACGGTGGTTGAAGGGGCGATTTCAGTATTTGGTCGAGCGGACGGGGGATGGGCCGGAGGACTTGACCTGGCTTGATCCCAGGCAACGTCGGAGGGAGAAACGCCAGCAGCAACGAGGGCGGGAGGGCCAGAGATTGAGCTGGACCACACCCCACCAGGTATAAAAGTGGGTGTGCCTACGTTGCAAACTCTGTATGTGACAAAGTGTGAAATGAAGCCGAGGATTCCGTCTGTGTGCCTGATTTAGCTTTTTGGACTCTGAGAATAAATCAGTCTTCTGTGAGTACTGCATTCCTTGTTGGCTTTGAATTTGGCAGTGAGAGCCTGGGTGACTGCCAACACTCTTGTCGGGAGAGATAACTGGGATTTTGGAGACAGGCCAGCGTGACTCTCTGTGCTGCTCCTTACCTTCTGGGGAAGGGAAGGGGAGACAGAACACCTTTATATTCACCTCTTCACATGAAAAGGAGCCATTTCTGTTGAGCTTACAGGATTGGCTTCAGGAACAATTCTTGCCAGGATCAACTAAGTCAACAAAGTCCCCTCCTGTGGTGAAGAAAGGCCTGGCCTGGTTTGAGGACAAGGAGAGGACCCGCAATGCTCGCCAAGCTGCCAAATCCATCCAAGACTTTTTTAGCGTCAATCAATCCAGTAAGAATGTCTGCTTTGTTGTGGCCTCACTCCCAGATGTGGACACCCCAGGAGCCTCAATATACCTTTATGAAGATGGAGAGCTGGTCAGCAAGAACTTTGAGTTGCCCTCAAAACCTCTCCCTTTCCTGATCAGTGAAGTGAGACATGACAGCATTCAACTGAAGTTTCAGCCAGGTGATCATGGAAGGGTTGCAGTCTCCAGCTATATCTCATGGTACAAGATTGCAGAGGAAGAAAACTGGAAGACCATAAAGACAGAGGATGCTGGGGAGTTGTTCCTGCTGAAAGATCTGCCTTCAAACACAGAGTACCAGCTCCAGTATTCTGCTTATTGCAAGCTTGGATTTAGTAAAAGGAGTGACTGGAGCCCACCCATAAAGACCCTTCCCACCAGCCCTCCTGAGAAATTAAGAATGGTCACTGTGGCATTTTCTGTCATCTCTGTGGCCTGGATGAGCCCCAGCATCATTTCCTCGGGAGTTATGGTCAAGGAGTACAAGTTGGAGTACAGAACAGTGGAGATTGAATGCGGAAATGACCAATGGACTGAAAAAAGGACCGGGAATAAAACAGAGTTTTACAGCATCGAGGGACTTAAATCCCAGACAGCATACAGAATACGGGTATCAGCCATGTGTGATAATGGAACTCTGAGTGTCCCCAGCAAGGAGGTGGCAATCTCCACAACATTGGAGAAAGAAAGTGCAGACAGAAGGAGCTCCTGGAGTTTTTCTCCACCTCAAGGGGCATTGACCACGTGGATGCCATCTGCTTGGTGGCCCAGGCCTTCCTTTCCCATTCAACTCATGCCCAGAAACGCGTCTTTGTTTCCATGCTGTCCATATTGGGAAAAGATCTGAAGGATAACATCCAACTCCTGATCACCTTTGCAGATGGGGGGACCCCACCTGTCCTGGAGGACCTCAAAGAGGCTGACTTGCCACGTTGCCCGGATGACTTGGGAACCCCTCTGCACTTCAAGTTCAAGCATTCTGCTCTCTTCGTTAACCAAGAAAATGGAAAAAGCCGTAATGCTGCTGCTGAAATGTCCTGGAAAATGAGTACTGAGAACATGAAGGATTTCTTTGACTCATTAAAGGTGCTGGAAACCGAAAGTTTAACCTTGACCCTGGAGGTCCTCAAGAAACATCAGGAGCTGGAAGATGCTCTTAGAAGACCTCCCCCCCCTAATGTTAAGGCAGTCCAACCGAAAAGTTTCCAGATCAGTATTGATCCAGTAGCCATCATGAAGCCTTTGGTCTCCAGGTACCAAGTAGAATATAGGATTGCGGGAGAGGAGAATTGGAAAAGTCTCCAACAAGAAGGCCCTAAGGATGAATTCACCCTGGAAGATGTCCACCTAAATCATCAGTACCAATTCCGATGTGCAGCTGTGACTTCAGGAGGGCTCGGTCAATGGAGCGAGGCAATCACTTGAATCTGTCCTAGGGGGAGGCCTGTTGAGGTAACTTGTCACCTTCTTTGGAAGATGGAGGTGGAGGTGGAGGAGGAGGAGGAGGAGGAGGATAGCCTGATACCAGTTGTGGGTGCTCCATCTCTGGAGATTTTGAAGAAAAGATTGGTCAGTCACTTGTCTGAAATGATATATGGTCTCCTGCTCGAGCAGTGGGTTGGATGAGAAGACCCTCAAAGTCCCCCACTCCCCACTCACGGAGGAGAGCCATGGGGCAGGGGAGGTTTCCAAGTTGTTCTCAGGAGAGGGGAAACCTAGAGGAAGACAATCTGGGGCAACCCTTGGAGACAATCTGGAGCTGCAGCAGGAGCAGCTATGTTAGGATTCTGGCAGTTGCCCCAATTAAATGCTGAGTCTTGAGCCAAACTTTCAAAACTTCCAAAGGATTTATTGGGAGTTAACATGTCCTGCACTGCCTGGGTGTAGCCAACTCTGAGTCACATAATTCATTGTCACCCTTGACCCCAGTTTTCCCCTACCACCTGGGTGTGTCATAAATCATATTCTCCAACGAGACCCATGCATAGCCAAGAGTCAACAATCACATTCTCCAGTTAGATCTTTGCGCGGCTCAAACTTCAGTCACCTAGTTAGTATCTTTGTATGGAATGCGCTTTCGGTTTCCAAGCTGCTGCACTGCTCTTTCAAACCCCTTCCCCCCTGCTTTCTGTTGGCAACTCTAAAAAGACCATAGAAATTTATTTATTTTATTATTTATTTATTTAGACTTGTATGCCGCCCTTCTCCCTAAGGACTCAGGGTGGCAAACATATAAAAAGAAATATATTTACAATAAAAAAATATTAAATAAATACAAGTCTATAAATTACTAAAAAGCATTAAAAAACAATTAAAATTACAATAGTAAACAATACAATTAAAACAACCCACCCCGGTCAATCCAGGCCGGCCTGCTGAAACAGCCAAGTCTTCAGGTCTGAAAGGAGCAGAGATCAGGGGCCAAACGAGAGGGAGCTGATTCCATAGTGGTGCTCCCACAGAAAAGGCCCTGGCCCTGGGAACCGCCAGCCGACAATGCCTAACCGACGGTATCCCCAGGAAGCCCCTCCTGTGGGAGCGCACGGGGTGATCAGAGTGTGATGCTGGCAGGAGGCATTCCCGCAAGTACCCTGGACCCAAGCCATTTAGCCATTTATAAGTTGTTACTAACACCTTGAAATATTTTATGAGTTGACAAGCTAAAGCCCCAGAGAACAGGGTCTCTTCAGCACAGAGCCAGCTGTGGGGAGCTGCCAGCCACTTCCAACATCATCCCACCCCCACCTCCCGTACCTGAAACCTCCAAAGTGCAGGCTCCCAAGAATTGAAGGGCTGCATAAAAAGTGGGTGGCAAGAATCAGATGGGTCAGCCTCAAGGGCAATGAGGAGGGGGTGGCTCATTTTTACACCCCCTCCAATTCCTCCCTGTGTCTACCGAGGGAAGGGAGTTCCTTGCAACCTCCCTGCAAGGCAGCCTCTCCTTTGGCTGACTCTGTTTTGCTTTTCACACAGAAATCCCGGGTTATGTGCTGTGTCTAGAAATGGCTGGAAGCATCTGAGGTAAAGTCTTGGCCCCTTGGGGTGGGTGGGTGGAGTGGGTGGAAGTTACTATCCTGGGTGGAGGGACAGGCTATGATGGCTGTATGCTGTTGATCAGTCCCCTTTTTCTCTCCTCTCCCCTTTGGGTTGCAGGGCCTCAACGGAGGATTGTCATTGTGGGCAGAAGAGGAAATGGGATAAGTGCAACAGGAAACACAATCCTGGGAAACAAAGTCTTTGATTTTGAAGAGCCAGGAGTTTGGTCAGGAACATATGTATGCAAAAAGAAAAAAGCGCAGCTGAAGGGCAGGAAGGTTATGGTTGTTGATAGGCCTGGTTTATACTATATCAATTGTCCAGATGAGGATATTGATGCAGAAGTGAGCAAGTGCCTGAAGTTTTGCTCCCCGGGTCCCCACATCATTCTGCATGTGATGGATCCTTTTTGTTTCCCCAAGCCAGACACATACATGGCTCAGCAGATTGAAGAGATTTTTTTTTTGAAAAAAGTTTTTATTTTAAGACAGACATACAAACAAACATAAAATACATAAAAACCATCTTCCATTTTATATACATACAGTGTGTCAGTTGGTTAAAGATTCTTTGTGTTATCCTTTCGTAGTCATCACTCACAATTTATAAAAAAATCCTCATATTATCAATATAAAACATTCTTATATATTTATTAATTATTATTTATACATGACTAAACTATTTATTTCATCATTTATACGAGATATTCTCAATTTTATTATAAAGTTTATATTATACTTTCATCCAATGGTTATATATGTCTATGTTATATTTTATATCGATCTATTAATTTCTATTACAAAATTATATAATCTTTTTATCCAACCATTGATAAAACAAATCCCATATCTTATAAAGTTGTTTATCTTCTTGATCTCTAATTTCAAATGTCAATTTGCTCATTTCAGCACAATCCATAATTTTCTTAATAACTTCCTCCTGCATAGGTATTTTATCATTTTTCCAATTCTTAGCAAATACAATTCTAGCTGCTGTTCAAACATTTACAATCAAATATTTCAACTCTTTATTGTAAATATCTGGTATAATTGCCAATAAAAATATTTCCTGCTTCAAGTCTATATGTTGTTTTATCATTTTTTCCAACCACGTGTGGATTTTAGTCCAATATCTTTTTGCGTCCGAACACGTCCACCACATATGATAATACGAGCCAGGTATCTGATGACATTTCCAACATTTTTCCGATTTATTCTTAAACATTCTTGCAATTCTCGTTGGGGGTAAGTGCCACCTGTAAAACATCTTATACAAATTTTCTTTATAAGCAGTTGACATTGTCATTTTATAATTCTGAGACCATAGTTTTTGCCATTTCTCTAAATCAATCCCATATCCAAAATTTTCCCCCCAAGCAATCATTGTTTCTTTAACTTGTTCTTCTTCCATTTTAAATTCTAATAAATGTCCATAAAGTTTTTTAATTACCTTTTCATCAGTACCCATCAAAATTTTATCTAACTCAGTCAACTTATCATAAATACCTTCTATTTTAAAATCTTTATCAAATCTAGATTGTACTTGCAAATATGAAAACCAATTCATTTTTACACCTTGTTCTTCCAACACTTGCATAGATTTAAGTTCATCCTTTTCATTCAATATCTCACCATATCTAACTGTTTGTTGCTTTTTGTATATTACTGGATATGAAAAAGCTTCAATAGTGTGTTAAGAAATATCCTCATTAAGAGAATGAGTGCGCTCAGGGAAACGTAGTGAGAGAGATTATGAATAACACACACGTGACACGAAGATATACTGAATACTGAAATGTAGGTTTTACTTCCAGTAAATGGTTAAGCAGAATCCAAAAAGCAGTCCAAGTCAAACATGGTGAATGCAGTCAGTAGTCAAAGCAATAATTCAGTTGATAATCCAAAAAACAAAGTCCTTTTCCTTACTAATATCATACACAGAGTTCAGTACACGGAGTTTGCAAACAGTAGCAAAAAACTCACAACAATATCAGAAGAATGACGAGTAATCCCACAGCAAAAATACTTGTATGAACTATAAACGGAGAATGGAGTGGAGTGCAGTGGAGAACGAACCAGGTTTCTGGCTCCATCTTATGGCCATTGGCAGAAACTTCAGCCAATCACAATCGGCATTCTCTTAAAGATACAATATAAATTTACTATCCTGGTTTATATATTGCTAACCCAACTGTTAGGTGACTATCATTCCTAACATAGTAGATATCCATAATGGAATTTTTAAATAGTATTGCTTTTTAATCTTCTCCCAATTTAAAAACAAAGCCTCTAGAATATAGTGTCTTCTAAAGTACCCTTGTGTTTTAGTTCTCTTATACCAAAGAAATGCATGCCACCCCAATAGCAGGTCATGTCCTTCTAAAGTCAATAGTCTACTATTCCTTAGTGTTATCCATTCTTTTACCCACATCAACTTTGCCGCTGATAATATAATGCCCAGTTGGGCAATGCAAACCCTCCTCTTATTCTTGAATCCTGTAACAGCTTAAGTTTTATTCTTGCTTTTTTGCCTTGCCATATATATTTCAACACAATTTTATTTAAATCTTCGAAAAACTCTTTCCCTATTGCCTAGAATTTTATATTTATTCTAGACAATTCCAATTAGATAATTGGAATTGTCTAGAATAAATATAAAATTCTAGGCAATACATTCACCTTAATTCACCTTAGAGCCTTGGTGGCTCAGGCTGTTAATTGCCTGCTCTTAAGATCCAGCTGCCTACAACTGCTGTAGGCTCGAATCCCACCAGGCTCAAGGTTGACTCAGCCTTCCATCCTCTCGGGGTAGGTAAATTGAGGACCCAAGATTGTTGGGGCAATTAGTGACCTTGTAAAATGCCACTTAGTAATAAGCAGGCATATACAATGGAATGAAGGCTATTGCTGAACACACTGGGTTGCATCCCAAAATTGTAAGCGCCTGAGTCTCCGGAGAATGCATATAAAATGTAATTAAAATAAATAAATAAAAAATAAATAATTGTTGATATTCTCCCAATCAAAGATAGTTGTAAATTTTTCCATTTTTCCAAATCTGTCGCTATCTGCTGCTTGAGTTTAATATAATTGTCCTCCTTCAGTGTACTACATCTTGATGTAATGTGTATTCCTAAATACTTAACCTTGCTTGCGACCTGTATTTCTAGAACTTCTTCCAACTCTTTCTTTCATATTACTAACATATTCTTTGTTAATATCTTTGTTTTATCTTTATTAATTTTCAAACCTTCTACCTTATATCCTTTCTATTAATTTAGGTGCTGATTCCAATGGATCCTCTAGTATAAATACCAGGTCGTCTGCAAAAGCTTGTAATTTATACTCTTCTTTTTTAATGTTCATTCCTTCTATTTCTTTATCTTCTCTAATACACCTATTCAACACTTCTAAGGTTAACACAAACAGCAGAGGTGACAGTGGACAACCTTGCCTAGTCCCTTTTCTTATATCTATAGATTCTGTCAATTCTCCATTTATCAAGACCCTTGCAGTTTGTTCATAATATATCGTCTCAATGACACGTATAACATTTTTACCAAAGCCCATTTGTGCCAGTTGTAATAACATAAAACGCCAACTCACATTATCAAAGGCTTTTTGAGCATCTAAAAACATCAAAGCCATTTGCTTTTCAGGGTGTGCCTCATAGTATTCCAGAGTGTCCAGAATTATTCTCATATTATGTTTAATTTGTCTCTTTGGCAGAAATCCATTTTGATCAACATGAATAAAGTTATTTAAATATCTTTTCAATCTTTCTGCCAAAATTGAAGCAAAAATTTTATAATCTGAGTTTAGTAAGGAAATAGGTCTATAGTTTTTAACTTGCTGTGAGTCTGTATCTTCCTTCGGTATAAGTGTGATATAAGCTTCTGACCATGTCTTGGGTATTCTCTTCTTTAACATAACTTCATTCATAACTTCTAATAGTTGGAGGTTCAACACCTCCTGAAAAGTCTTATAAAATTCCACTGGCAGACCATCTGGACCTGGTGCTTTCCCTGTATTTTGTTTCTTTAGAGCTTCTGTTAATTCCATCATTGTTATATTCCCTTCTAGCATTATTTCAATGTCTTTGGGTATCTGTGGTAATTTTGCCTTTTGTAAATATTGTTTAATTTTTTCTTCTTGAATGTTTTCTTGATAATACAATTTTCCATAGTAATCTTGTATAATTCTTTTCTTTTCTTCACTTCCATAGCAAACATGTCCTTCTTCATCTGTTAAATGACTAATTCTCCTTGATTCTCTTTCCTTTCTAAGTTTATAAGCTAACCATCTTCCTGGTTTATTTGCATCTTCAAAATAATTCTGTTTAACATTTTTAATCTTTTGAGCTAACTCCTTTTTTTCCCATTAATCCCATTTTATGTTTAGTTATATCCATTTTAATTTTAATGTCTTTTTTTGCAGAGATTTCTGTAATTCTTTTTCTAATTTTTTATAGTCATCTTCCAATATTTTAAAAGTCTTTTTCTGTTTAATATTTCTTTTCCTTGTATAGTCAATTATCAAACCTCTTGTGTAGGCCTTCATCATGTCCCAGAGACTTTTTTATTTTCATCAAAAAAGAATACCAATTCTCTCTCAATTTTCTGTTTAAAATCTTCTTTCTTTAATATCATGTTGTTTAGAGTCCATCTAGATCTCCTCTTTTGTCCTTTCCAAGTAACTGTCATTGGATTATGGTCTGCCCAAGTGCTTGCTTCTATTTCAATTTCTTGTATATTAGAAAATAAATCAGCTGATGTCCATATCATATCTATTCTTGACCATGATTCATGCCTGTTTGAGTAAAAGGTATATTGCTTATTTCCCATATTTCTCTCTCTCCATGCATCTTTTAAATTTATTTCCTCTATCATTTGAAAGAAGGATTTTGGTAGTGTCTTTCTAGCTTTCTTTGTTGCTTTCTGTGTTTTATAATCCAACTGTTCATTAATTATTCCATTGAAGTCTCCCATCATACAGACATTAGCATAGTCCAATTCAATTATTTTCTTATACAATTTCTTGTAAAATTCTTCTTGATTATCATTTGGGGCATATATTGCTATTAAAAGTGTTTTAATATTATTGTCCATTATTTCCACCATTAAAATCCTTCCATCATCATCTGTATGGATTAATTCTGCCAAAATTTTGTCTCTAATATATAGGACCACACCTCTTTTTTTACATTGTGCCAATGACGTGAATGATTTCCCTAACTTTTTTTGTTTCAATATATATTCATGTTGTTTTTTAATATGTACTTCTTGCAAACAAATTATATCGAACTTTAATTTCTCTAATTTGTGAAATACTTTCCTTCTTTTAGTAATTGAATTAAGTCCATTTATGTTCATCGTAATCAATTTTCTCTCTTCCATTTTAGACTTTATAAGAGGGTTTTGTTGCTCTAGTAGATCTTACTTCTCGTTGCTCTCTGGGCACACTGCCTACTGCACCTTCTTCTTTTTCTTTTTCAATTACTGCTATACACTCCTCTTGAAATTCGGTCAAGGACTCTTCTTTTCTTATATCTTCCTCCTTTCATCTAATGTATTCATGGTAAAGTAATTCCGCCTTTTCAACTGTATCAATTCTGTGTCTTTGTTCCCGCCAAGTGAACAAGAGACCTTCTGGTATCAACCATCTGTAATTTACTCCTCTTTTAAGCAACTCTTTAGTCAGGAAAAGATATTCTCTTCTCATCTCTCTTACTCTTCTTGGTACCTGTTTCAGCACCACAATTTCTTTATCTTTATACTTTAACGTCTTCTCTCTTGCCACTTGCAGTATTTGTGTTTTAATAATTTTCTTAGTAAATCTAATATGAACTTCTCTTGGTAACTTATTCCTCATTGCATATCTTGTATAGACACGAAACACTTCATCCATTCCATCCATCATTTCTCTTCAGTTATCTCTAGTGCCTCCGCCAGTATTTCTATCATTTTTTCAGCAAGGTTTTCACCCTTTTCTTCCTCCACATTTTGAAATCTCAGGTAGAATTCTGACCTGTCATCTCCCATCCCTCCTGCCTTTTCAACTTCACTCAATCTAGTATTGATATCTCCAATTTCCTTGCCTCTTTGTTCTTCTTGTTCTTCAATTTTCTTGATCCTTTCCTCATATTTCATCATCATCTGTTGAATATTTTCCACTTTCTCATCTGTCTTTTCAATTTTCTGTTGAATCTTCTTGACTTTGTTGTCTGTGTTTACCATTCTTTTCTCAATATTCTCTATTCTCTTTTCAATATTATCTGATTTACTTGTAATTTTGAATTCCTTGCAGAATCATCTGTAATGTCCTTCCTTCTCCTTTTCCTTCTCCTGTTGCAATATCATCTGTATTTATTGTTGTCCCCAGATGGTGAGGAGGAAGGAGTTGAAACTGTTGTTTTTCTACTCATTTTATAATTATTTTCAAATAAAAAAGAAAAATAAGATCAAAAAGACAAAAATGAAGAGTGGGTGGAGGAAGAAAAATAAAGGAAAAAGGACAGGAGTAAACAACTGCTATTCCAATAATAAGTATTAAAAAAAAGAAAAAAAATAAAAGGAGATCTTCAGGTTCTAGTACAACCTTAATCCAATTAATTCAATTGTATGCAAAAGGAGAGAGAGAAAAATAGAATAAGAAAAGAGAAAATAATAGTCCCTAATTTAAAAAAGAAAAGAAAGGAAAAAAAGAGCACCAAAATAAAATAAAAGGAATAGATAAGAAAAAATAAAGGAGAAAATTATAATCTGTTTCCTGGGTTAAAACAGTTAAGATCCCTGCATAAATCCAACTGGCGGGAAGTGAAAAATATAATAATAACAAATCATTCCATTAGGCTAGTCACTGCCATTAAATGTCCAAGTCTGTAAAACAAAACACTTCAAATTTTCATTCCAGTCCTTTCAAGGTCACTTCAGTCTTCTTTT
>SOZL01001803.1:26213-62708 GCA_009733165.1 Naja naja | reverse complement strand
TTTAGTAGAGGCAAGAACAGGAGATGGTGAGAAGAAATTAGAGGATTCAGAACAAAATTGGAAAGTGCTTTTACTGAACTCCGACTCGGTGGTACACATGGAATTAGAGAAGGCATTTCATCTTAGGTTCCAAAATGTGGTGGAAGACAGAAAGGAAGATCTATGCAATTATGATAATCTGATAGTGCGGCCTTACAGAAACCTAAACTGGAAATTGAAAATGATGTAGACAAGGTCTACAGAGTATATACACATTATGAGGAGACACAGACTACCTGAGAGGTTCACATCGATTTGCGAGGAAGATAACACGAGACCTGCTCTATAGTAAGACCAGAGATGAATCACTTGTATATAAAGATCATGAAGTCGTTACACTGAAACAAATACCCAGGAGAGTTAGAGAGCAGAAGGGGCTACCAGTTTTATCAACTCAACTTATTAGAAATGGATTCATTTAGGTGGCTCACCCAGAGGGCTTTTAGTTTCATGGCAGGACAAAAATACAAAATTGATACAATTGAAAAAGCACAGGAATTTTGTGAACGATACCTGGGACCTGAGGAAGAACAAGAAAGTAGAGATGACTTAAATATGAGAAGCCAAGAGGAACAACTCCTGGAGAAAAAGAATCTGATTCACACTCTGAACCCCAAACCTTAGAGAAGAAGGAAGGCAACAGACTAAGAAGAAGAGAACCTAGAACAAGGAATTAAATGAGAAATGCCTCACACAGTCAATGACACTGATAGAGAAATCACTTTATTTTCAGTCAATATTAATGGTTTAAATTCATCATCAAAAGAAAACAGATATTTGAGAAGCTCAAAAACAAAATGCTGACATAACTTGTATTCAAGAAGTGCATATTCCAGACAATCAAGCAGATCTCTTAAAGAATATAAATTTGGGTAAAATGTATTCAGCACTTGCAAACAAAAAAAAGGGGGTATTGTAGTATATGTAAAGGATTGGTTGCAACATAAACAAATATACAAAGATCAAGAAGGAGAATGCTTTTATAGAAATAAATGTAAACCAGAAAAGATGTTATTAGTCACAATATATGCCCCAAATACAAACCAGAGACTTTATAATAGGCTTCACCATAAGATAATAGAATTTGAGTATGCTAATGTATGCATTGTAGGGGTAATGCAGTCCCAGACAAAGATAAAGATTATAGAAGTTCCAAAAAAGGAAAGGAGAATTCTCCTTTGTCTTTAATAATATGGTAAGAGAATTTAATTTGAAAGACGTGTGGAGAGAATTAAATCCAAATAAAAACAATATACTTTTTTTCGAACCCCACCACTCTTGGTCCAGAATAGATCAGATATGGATGGACCCTGGAGAATATTGAAAGGATCGAGATTTTGCCAAACCTATGGGCTGACCATAATCCCATTCAAATTAAATGGAAAGGAAAGAGAAAATTGGAAGATGGACATTTAATAATACTATATTAAGAGATAAAGAATATATTGAAATGATAAAGAATTGAAAGTATTTTTTGAAATAAATAAAAGAGAACATACCTCTCTACAGAATCTTTGGATACGACCAAAGCCTATGTGAGAGGTCTAACTATTGCTTAAAATATTAAAAAGAATAAAGAAAAAAGACAGCAACAAAATCTATGGAGGGAGAAACTGAAAGATTTGGAAACAAGTAGACAAAAGGACCCGAACAATCCAAACATTAAGAAAGAAATAGATCTGGTAAAGCATAAGATAAATCTAAATGTACAGGAAGATCTGGCCTGAAAAATTAAATTAGCAAAACAAAATTATTTTGAAAACGCAAATAAACCAGGGAGGTGGTTAGCCTATAAAATTAAAAAAGAACAAGAAACGAGAACGATTGTAGCTCTCCAAGACCAGGAAGGGAAATTATGCATGCAGACCCAAGAAAAGAAAGAAATTGCTAAGGAGTTTTTATGAAATTGTATAAAAGGAAGAAATACCAGAAAAATCTATTGACCAATATTTGAATGAAAAGAACTTGCCTGAAATTACTGATGAAGAGAAACAAAATTTGAATAACAAAATATCTATAGAAGAACTTAGGAAGGCAATCGGCGACAAAAAGCAAATAAGACCCTGGCCCAGATGGAATTCCTTCGAATTCTATAAAATTCCAAGAGATAATAGAGGAGATATTGGTGGACTTGTACAATGAAGCCTTGGAGAATGCTAACGTGCCTAAATCATGGATGGAAGCATATATTACCCTTATTTATAAAGAACAATCAGACCCACAAAAATTCAAAACCAATATCACTTTTAAATGTAGATTACAAAATAATGGCCACAATATTGGCAGAAAGATTAAAGAGAGTATTAAGTAGAACTATCCACACTGATCAGAATGGCTTCCTCCCCCATAGGCAAATAAAAACAAATACAAGAACCATTATGGATATATTAGAATATTATGAAGTATACACAACCAAAACAATGGCATTGATATTTTTAGATGCCCAGAAGGCATTTGACAACCTGAATTGGAATTTTCTTATTAAGCAACTGATAGGCATGAAATTTGGTGAAAATTTTATAGGATTCATTAAGACAATTTATAACATGCAAACTGCAAAAATATTAATAAATGGGGAAAATACAGATACCATAAAGATAAATAAGGAGTAAGACAAGGCTGCCCCAGCCTCTATTGTATATATTGGCAGAAGAGACTCTTTTAGTACAAATTAGGCAAAACCAAGAGATTAGAGGACTAAAAATTAAAAAAGAGGAATATAAACTCCAGGCATTTGTCAATGATACGGCATTTATATTAGAAGAACCCTTAGAAGCGAGCCCTATACTACTAAGAGAAATAGAAGAATATGGAAAGGTGGCAGGGTTAAAAATTAACAAAGAAAAAACAAAAGTGTTAACAAAAAGCTGTACAAAGGAGCAGAAGAAAGAACTAGCAAATAAATTAGGTATGCAGGTGGTAAATAAAGTAAAATACCTAGGGATCTGGTTGACTGCTAGATGTTCGTCAATTAAAAAAGATAACTATGATAAGTTAATAACGCAAATAGCTAAAGATTTAGACAATTGGGTCAAATTGCAGTTATCGCTATTGGGACGTATTCGCTATTGGGACGTTTCGATAGTAAAAATTAATATTTTGCCAAAATTGCTGTTGTTGTTTCAGACAGTGCCAGTCAAGTTGGAAAAGAATTTTTTTGTAGAATTAAACAAATGCATATCCAAATTTATATGGCAGAGGAAAAAACTCAGAGTGAAATATAAATTATTACAGGATGCCAGGGAAAGAGGATTTGGCCTTCCAGATTTTGAACTATATTATGATGCTGCTATAGTAAACTGGCTTAAGAATTGGGTTAAATTGGAAAATAGAAGGTTATTAGTATTAGAGGGTTTTGATCTCCAACTTGGCTGGCACGCTTGCATGTGGGATGGAAAATCTAAACAACATTCATATTTGGAAAGGCACCATGTAAGAAATGTGTTGTTTAATATCTGGGGAAAGATTTAAAAAAACCACTACCCAAAGGTTCCATTGTGGCTATCTACACTGGAAGCAGTTACACATCCAAATGTATTGGATTATGAAAATATAAACATTTACTATATGACACTGGAGGGTTTAAAAATAGGAACCAAATACAAATTCAAGGAAAGGAGATAGCATGGTGGCCCTTTGCACAAATACAAACCCATTACAAAAAAGTCAGAGAATAATTTGGCTTTAACATGACTCCACAAGAATTAGATAAAATATGGCAAAGAGAGGAAAAGAAAACAATTAGTAAAACATATAAATATCTTTTGGATTATAAATTAAAGAAGAAACAGTTACAGAATCTGTGATAATTTGGGCTAAAAATGTGGGTCATAGTATTGAATTAGATAAGTGGGAACACATTTGGCAAACAAATTACAAATTAACCATGTCAGTCTCGTATAAAGAAAACTTATATAAAATGGTTCATCGTTGGCATCTACCTCCTGTGAGACTGGCTAAGATGTTCCCCAACCTACCACCCAATTGTTGGAAATGTAACTACGCACAAGGAACATATTTCCACATGTGGTGGACTTGCCCATGTGCTCAGAAATTTTGGAGAAATTTTTTTAGGTCTTGTATATAGGTTTTGTTGCTCTAGTCGTTCTAACTTCTCTTCTCTGGTAGACCACCTACCACTCCAAGTTGTTCCTCTTCTTCACTTGTTGCTACACCTTCCTTTGAAAGTTCCACAATCAGCTCCTCTTGTCTTCCATTTCCATCCTTTCCTCTAAAATATTCATCGAAAAGAATTGTGCTCTCTCCACTGTATCAATTCTATGTCTTTGTTCCCGCCAAACAGAAGGCCTTCTGGTATTAACCATCTGTAATTTACACCTCTCTTCAACAGTTCTTTGGATAAGAATGCATATTCTCTCTCTCTCTATTCTTCTTGGTACCTGTTTCAATACCATAATATCTTTGTTATTGTGCTTCAATGTCTTATCTCTAGTTGCTTGCAGTATTTGTGATTTAATGCTCTTCTTAGTGAACCTAATATGGATTTCTTTAAGTCTATTCCTCGTTGCATACCTTGTATGGACTCGAAATATTTCATCTATTCCATCCTCATCTTCTTCGGTTGTTTCTAACAATTCTGCCAAGATCTGTGTCATTTTCTCCAACAATTTTCACCCTTCTCTTCCTCGACATTTTGGAATCACAAATAAAATTCCGATCTATCCACTTCGCTTCACAGTGATTCATTATGGTCACTCTCAACTTCATTAATCTGATGTTGAAACTCTTCATTTCTTCATCTCTTGTTCTTGCTGCTTCTCAACTTTCTTAATCCTCTCACCATATTTCTCCATTGTTTGCCGTAGAGCTTTTATACTTTCATCTGTCTTGTCCAGCTTCTGTTCAATTATCTCAATTTTCTCTATATTTTTTTCAATCTCGCCACCGCTTGTAATATCATCTGTATTTTATCTCTTTTCTTTTCCCTTTCTTGTTGTGATATTGTTGATGCGGGAGTTGTAACTTGTGGAACTGAAGATCTTCTACTCATTGTTGCAGAGATTGTCAACACCAATTCCAAAAAAGGAAAGAAAAAGGAATGGAAGCCAATAATAAAAAAGTAAAAATTAGTAATATAAGAAGAAAGAGGAACAATCCTACACAAAAAGAAAAAAAGGAAAAAGAGTAAAAAGAAGAAAAAAGAGGAATTCAATAACATGTCAATGATATATCAATGATTTGAAGAAAAAATAAAAATTTAAAAACTAAGAAAAGAATGTATAAATAAAAAACTTGAGTTTAAAAAAAAGAAGGGAAAGAAAAAAGAAAAGATCCAATAGTTAACTGTCTTGTTTCCAATGTACAAAATGAAAAGCCACCTCTCAAAAGAGAAAGGGCTAAAAATTGAAAAATAGGAAGATGTCAATAAAAAAGTTGAAAAAATAATAATAAAATAGTAAAGTATCCTTTAAGAATAACAAAATATATTTTTAGGGGCTCCAATTATAAAAAATTAAGTTCCAAACAATAGGAGACCTTGGCAAGAAGCAATATCACTCTTTATTCCACTGCCACTATGCAAAGTCCAGAGCTTAACAATTGAAGGAGGAGAAATTCCAGCTCTTCTGTTTTTTGCCTCTCAAAAAATTCCAGTTCTTTTATTTTAAAACTCTCCAAGGTCACTTTACTCTTCAATTCCAAACTGCAGGCTCAAAGATATTCCAAAAGCACCTGTCCAGAGCCTCTTACGAAAAAGCCAACCAATCAGCAAACATCAACTCCATCAACCAATCAAGAAGCAACAACACAGCCAACAACACAGCCAACCAACCCACTTACAGCAGAGCCAGCACACCACACCTCCTCTCCAGTATTTATAGAGAGAAGGCAGCTCAGATCACGCTTTGCTGGCACAAGCACAAAGCTGAAGACACCAGCCTGAAGATGGCGAGTGGGATCTCGTCGAAACGTCGCCAAGGTATTCTCAATCTTACACGGGACAAGACTCGAATACACCAAGACATATATATATATATATATATATATATATATATATATATATATATATATATATATATGTGTGTGTGTGTGTGTGTGTGTGTGTGAATTTGTCTGTTTTAAATGTATGTCAAATAAATGTTTTTTCTAGAATTTAAAAAAAAATTAAAAAAATTATATGGATGAGGAAAAAAGCACAAATAAAATTGAAAACGTTAAAAGATAGTAGAACCAGAGGCGGCCTTGGACTTCCAAAATGGGAAACATATTATCAAGCAGCAATTTTACTATGGGTTAAGGAGTAGATAAATTTAAAAAATAAAAGAATTTTGGCAATAGAAGGTCATGACCTCCAAATTGGGTGGCATGCCTTTCTATGGGATAAAAAGAATAAGATCCACTCCTATTTCTACAGACATTTGATAAGGGACTCACTTTTACAAACATGGGAGAAAATTTTAAAAAAGCATTATTTGAAAAGACAAACTGGATCTCACCTATGGAAGCTATATTATATCCAAATACAAGGGACATTAAAAAATTATTAGATATAAAGAATTGGTAGATGAACAGGGGGAATTAAAAACACTGGATAAACTAAAAGAACAAGGGATAATATTAGACTGGTGGGTATATTTGCAAATTCAAACTAAATTTAAGAAAGATGTAAAGGAGCTAGGCATAGATAAAGATTTACAAAAATTGGACCAAATCTTGACAGGCAAGGATATAAAATTTATAACACAAACATATAATTACTTACTGGAGGTAGAACTAGAGGAGGTGTTAAGGAATTTTAAGGTTAAATATGGATGGTTCGTTACCTTTCTCTACTGTGAAGTTATCAGGAAAAAGTCTGAGCCCAGTGGATCCAATACAAGTTATTTATTGTTGTAAACAAAACACAAAAAGCAATAAAATAAGTTGAAAAGTATTTCAATAGTCAGTGTCCATTTGTTTCTTCTTAGAGTCTTTTCTTTTCTTGTGGCAGTCACCTATGTGACTGGAGTCCCAAAGATCCTCCTCATGGCATGAGGTAGGATCCTTCCAGCTGCATGGTCCCAAGCAGCTGGAACATCAGTAATGGTGGAACTGGCTAGATGCCACGAGGCTAGCCCTTTAAATAGTCCTGAGCCAGGTGAGGTGGGGCTTGGCAAAGCCCGGGAAAATCCTAAATCACAGCTGTGCTGTGATTGGTCCATCTGGTTCTATTGTTATCTGAGGAGGGGGCCAGGAGAAAGAGCACAGCAACCTCATGGAAAATTCCTTTTCCACAATCCCCTTCTCTGTGCCTTTCTAATGGCACATATCAAAACTTAACACAACAAATACATCACATACCTTACATATACATACATGATCATAACAACAGGTACATATTATATAACCAAAGGTATTTTTCCCAGCAGGTACTGGTGTTGGTCCCGGGGCAAAGGTTTTGTAAAAACATCTGCAATTTGTTCTTTAGTCTCAGTGAAAGCAGTCTCAATAAATCCCATTTTTGATAGTTGCCTGACATGTTTATACTTAATGTCAATATGGCGTGACCTTTGTCCCACAGCTTCAGCCTTTGATATGTCAATGGCTGCTTTGTTATCCTCATGGATAGTGATTGGGTATACAGGTTCCTCCTACAGGTTCTTCAATAGCTCATCAAACCATATTAGATTGTTTGATGTTTTAGACAGACACACATATTCCGCTTCCGCTGTGGAGGTGGCTATTAATTTTGTTTACCTGAGTACCAATGAATAGGACTACCATTCAGGAATACGATATATCCTGAAGTGCTCTTCCTGGACTTACTGTCTCCTGCCCAATCTGCGTCTGAGTAGCAATAGAGGTCTGGCTTCTCAGATTCATGAGGTTCCAATAATAGTAAATAATCAATAGTGCTTTAGATACCTGAGAACTTCTTGATCCCACTCCAGTGAAACTGGGTGGGGTTCTCAGAGTGCCTGGACAAGACATTTACGGTCAAGCTAATGTCTGGCCTTGTCCAACTGGCAATATATAATAGTGAACCTAGTACAGACTTGTAAAGTGTCTTTTGTTCGAATTCTGGGCTTTCATTATACATATTCTTGAGGAAATCTGTCTGCATGGGAGTGTCACAAGGTTTAGCCTCTGTCATGTTACATCTGTCGAGCAGATCTACTATCTTATCCTGCTGAGAAAGCGCAAACCCCTTCTCAGTCTTAGTGAATTGCACCCCTAAAAATTTATCAATTCGGCCTAGTGTAAACTCCTTGCCCAATTGCTCAGAGAAGATTTTGTATCTACTCTCTGACTTGCAGATGTACAATATGTCATCTACATAAATCAAAACAGTTTCCTTGACTCCCTTTTGTTCTCTAATGAATACACATTCATCAGCTGATGAGGCCGAAAAGTCCATCTGTCTTAGGCACTTGGTGAGACATTCGTACCATCTCCTTCCTGATTGTTTCAGACCATATAGGCTTTTGTTCAGTAACCAAATTTCACCTTCCCTTTGGTCTAATCCCTGGGGAGCTCTAACATATAACTCTTTGTCTAATTTGGCATGCAGGTAGGCTGTCTGTATGTCAAATTGGTGTACACTTTCCCCATGTATAGCAGCTATAGTAAGCGTAGCTTTAACGCCTCTCTGCACAGTTGGTGAGAAAGTTTCAACATAGTCATCAGGGAATCACTGTGAGAATCCCTGTGCAACTAACCTTGCTTTGTATATGAAGTTACCGTCCTCAAGTGGTTTCTTCTTGTACACCCATCTTGTGCCAATCACCTTTTTGTCTTTAGGCAGTTTAGCGGGTGTAAACACTTCTAGCTTCCTGAGGCTATCCATTTCTGAACCCATTGCCTTATGCCAATTGTCTTGTTCCCTCTGTGGTAGCATTAATATATCCTCATACCTTTGAGGTGTGACCGATACCTGATTCACATAGGTAATGAAATCCTCATATCTCTTGGGTATTATATTCCTGGTGGATCTAACTGGCCTACTAGTTGGTTCCTCATGAGTATCGGAACTATCTGGTGTGCTGTCCTCCTCATTGCCACTGTCATACTTTTTGAGTTTGGAGTGCCCCTTCTCCCAGGGTATCCCCTTCTTTTCTTTGAGGATCCCCTTTAGGGGCTTGGAGGCATTTGCTCTCCTTGTCCTCTGAGCCAGATGTGTCACCATCGCTAGATGGACTTTCTGATACATCTGTCTCTTGACTGGCCAGATTCTGAGGAGGAGTGTGAGTTAGAATTTCATTAGCATGAATTCTGCTCCAATTTGTGCTTTCGTGGCGGCTGACCTGGAAATGACAACTCTGTTGTTAGTGTCAATGAACCTGTGTGCCTTAGAGCCTGGTTCATAGCCAACAAACCTTAGTCTGACTGACACCTTTTCTCCCTTTCTCCTGAGTTCCTTAGGGACATGTACATCTGCCATCACCCAAAAACGTGGAGGTGTTTTAAACTTGGCTTATATCCGTACACCATCTCATATGGGGTTTTCTGCACTACACTGGACCATATTCTATTTAGGGTATAGTTTGCATATAGAACAGCCTCTGCCCAGTAAACAAATTTGAGATTAGCGTCCTCTAGGACACATCTCATCATGGCTTGCAATACACCATTTCTCCATTCTGCAACCCCATTCTGAAAGAGGAAAAAGGGCTGTTCTCATATGGATTATGCCCTTTTCCTTCAACCAGTTAGAGAACTGAGTAGGAGTTAAATTCAGTTCCCCTGTCAGTCAGGATCCTTTGTATCCTGACCTTGTGTTGATTCTCTATCAGACTGTGGAACTCTTTAAATTTGGAAAAGGCCTGGTCCTTGGTGTTGAGTAGATAAACAAAACCATATCTACTGTAGCGTCAACGATGGTCAGGAAGTATTGGTTTTACCAAGTGAGGGCTTCAAAGGTTCCACCAAGTCCATATGTACTAGCTGGAATTTGTATTCAGATTGCCTCTCTGACTTTCTGGGTGCTGGTTTGACCTTTGACTTTGCGCTCCTGCAGATGGAGCAATCCATAAAAACATTACAGTCCTTAATGTTTAAACCCCTGGAATATTCAGACATTTTCTGTACAATAGGGAAACTGATGTGGCCAAGCCTACGGTGCATGAGATGAGCGCACTCATCATGGAGTGGTTTCCCAATAGAAACAGTGTTGGTGTCCCTGGTCTGCTCATCACTATGCTTCAGGTTAAATCTGACGCCCTTAGTACCTTCCTTGTTACCTGTGTAACTGCCATTGCCCCCCTTCTTTCCTCTGTAACCCTTGGTCTTGACTTCTGGTTCTGGTTGGGATTCATCACCTGAGTCATCTGTATCAATCATGTTGCTGGCCCCTGAACCTTCAGTCCTTATGACAGGAGAATAATATGGCAGGTTATTTATTTTCAATACCTTTCCAACTGTGTGACCATTATTTATTTATTTATTTATTTATTTGAACTTATATGCCCCATCTCCAAGACTCAGGCTTACAACTAAAACATGAGACAATAAATACTTAAAAACAATTAAATTAAATTATAAGTCCAAATATAAGCACTATAAAACCCTTAAAACCATCCCTCACCTAGGGGGGGTCACAGCCCGGTTGGTCAAATAACCAGGTCTTTAGCTCACGGCGAAGGTGTGGAGGTCAGGGGCCAGGCGAGCTCCAAAGGCAGTTGGTTCCAGAGGTCAGGGGCACACAGAAAAGGCTCGTCGTGGGGAATTGCCAGTCGGCACTGACCGCCGACGGGACCCCGAGGAGTCCTTGCCTATGGGCTCGCACAGGGCGACCGGTATTCGATATTGGAAGAAGACGCTCCCTTAAATATTGAGGACCCATGTCATGAAGGACTTTGTATGTTAACACCAAAACCTTGAATCTCACCCGGCGCAACCGGCAACCAATGCAGGCCACGAGGAGGGGGTCATATGGGAGAACCGGGTAACTCCCATCACCACCACGCGCCGCATTCTGCACCAGCTGCAGTCTCCGGATGGTATGCAAGGGCAGTCCCAGATAGAGGCGTTGCAGTAGTCGAGTCTAGAGGTAACAAGGGCATGAGTGACCGCGCGCAGGGCATCCCGGTCCAGGAAAGGGCGTTGTCGAACAAGGCGGAGCTGGGCAAAGGCCCCTGGCAACGGCCCCCACCTGTTCCTCCAACCGAGCCGTACATCCAGGAGGACCCCCAGATTCAGCCCTATCCACAGGGGCAACACCTCTCCCCTATGGCCAAAGATGGATAATCTTGACTGGGCGGGACGCCGATATGCACAGCCACTCAGTCTTGGCCGGGTTGAGTCGAAGCATGTTCCCGCTCATCCAGTTCCGTCCGATCCAAACACTGGGTCATCAGGGAGAGGGCATCACTGATCTGGTTTGGGGTGGAAATGTACAGCTGAGTATCATCAGCGTACTGATGGAATTTCACCCCAAAACCACGGATGATCTCACCCAGCGGCTTCATGTAGATGTTAAATAGGAGGGGAAAGGACCGACCCTGAGGGACCCCACAAGAGAGCACCCTAGGGACGACCTCCCCCCCCAACACCGATGCGACCCCCGAGAGGTAGGAGGAGAACCACCAAGAACGGTGCCCCCACTCCCAACCCCTCAAGGCGACGCAAAAGGATACCATGGTCGATGGTATCGAAAGCCGATGAGAGGTCTAATAGGACCAGGACAGAGGAAAAACCCCTGTCCCGAGCCCTCCAGAGATCATCCATCAGAGCGACCAATGCCGTCTCCGTGCTGTAACCGGGTCGGAAGCCCGATTGATACGGATCTAGGTAGTCCGCTTCATCCAGGAAAAGCGGAACCTGCTGAGCCACCACACTCTCAACAACCTTCGCCAGAAAACGAAGGTTGGAGACTGGACGAAAGTTGTCTAACACGGTCGGGTCCAGGGCAGGCTTCTTCAGGAGGGTCTCACCACCGCCTCCTTCAAGGCGTGGGAAAAACACCCTCCCTTAAGGAAGCGACAACTGCCCGGAGCCAACAAGAGGTGGCCTCCCTGGCATAAGTCAGCCAGGAGGGACACGGGTCCAACAAACATGTGGTGGAACTCATTCGCATAATCCTGTCCACTTCATCCTCGGAAACCGGATCGAACTCATCCCAGATAACAGTAGCCAGACTCCCTGCACCCCTTTCCTCAGACCACTGCAAATCGGAGGGCAACCCGTCCCGATCTTATCCGACAGATATTGAACAAACTCCTCAGCCTTACCCCGCAACGGGTCCGGCCCCCCTCTAAACGAAGGAGGGAACGGGTAACCCGAAACAGGGCGGCCGGGCGATTATCTGCGACGCTATGAGAGTGGAGAGATAGGACCTTCGCCTCTCATAGCTACCAGGTAAGTCCTAATATAGGCTCTTAGCTGGGCTCGATCGGACTGGGAACGGGTAGACCTCCACCTGCTCTCTAAACCCCTTCGACGCGTTTCATCCCCGAGCTCCTCAGTATACCAAGGGCAAACCGGGATCCACGCAGTGTAAGGGACGCATGGGGACAACCCTGTCGAGGGCCCGACGCATTGCCAGGCAATTGCCAGATCCTCGGCAGAGCTGTGAGCAAGGGAAGAAGGAAAAAAACCCAGTTCTGCCTGGAACCTCTCAGGGTCCATCAGGCCTGGGGCGGAACCATCTAAGTGGCTCCTCATCCCAGCAGTGGGGGCGGCCTGTTGGAAGACCAGCCGTAGGAGATAGTGATCAGACCATGGAACAGGCAAGGCCGTAGAAGTAACTTGCCCTCTGTCACTCGCCACTGTTCAGAGACAAAAACTAGGTCAAGAGTATTTCCCCCCTCATGAGTAGGGCCTTGAATCAGCTGGGTCAGGCCCATGGCCTCCATAGAAGCCATGAATTCCTGGGCCAAACCCGACCCCCCCCAGGGAAGGCAAGTTGAAGTCCCCCAAGACCATAAGGTCCGGGAACTCCACCGCCACCCGGAGAGGAGATCGAGAAGCCCAGGTAGGGCCGCTGCCACACAGCTGGGGGAAAGGTATGCTAGCAGCAAGCCCACCCGCCCATTAGGCCCCCACCTCAGGAGGAGGATCTCACTCCCGCCTATCTCTGCAACAGAGACCTCCCTTGGAAACAAGGTCTCCCGAATAACCACGGCCACCCCACCACCCCTACCCTGGGCCTGTGGCGGTGCCAAAACCTGGTGGGCATAAATCAACCAGAGGGACACCCCCTCTGGGCCCAACCAGGTTTCAGTGATGCAAGCCAGGTCCCAGCCTCCTCCTCAATGATCTCCCGGAGGAGGGAGGACTTATTAGCCACGGACCTGGCATTAAAATACACCAACCTAAGCCCAGGGATCCTAGTTCCGTTGCCCCTAGGGAGGAGGCCATAGGGTCGGAGGCGCAACCGCCTTAAATGTCGGGTGCGTGCTCCCTAACCTGATATGGCCCTATGCCTCGTCCCTCTTCCAATCCCGACCACCCTGGGAATCGCAGCCCCACCCCAGGGCCCGAGCCCCACCGCCCCCAACCCCCACACACTCCGCCGCACCGGGCTGCAAATGACCCTCCACCCCCACCCCTCCCTATCCCTTTAAGACAACGAATTAAAAATTTTAAGATTCGACCCTTGACTCTCAATTTAGAATTTGGCCCCTTGATTGCAGCATGCCACCTCTCGGGATCCCAGGATCCGTCATCAAGGTAAGCTGTCGACAGCCCACTGGGCCAGCTCAAGGACAAGGGTGCAGTCCTGAGTGCCCACAGTTCCGGACGTGAGTAGGGTCCCATGACAATAGATAACAAAATTCATAAGGGGTTAGGGTAAAGTGTGGCGTCACATAACCAGGTGAAAGATGTTAAAAATATCCGAATGGAGAGAAAGAGGATACAGGCAACAGTAATCAAGAGTTTCAGTCCCATAAACGGCCTCTCACATCCGTTTAGAGGCTGAAGATGACAATAAGTGGCAACCGCCCTCTCACCGCGGCGGTCCAAAACAATCTTAAAACTGCAGGGTCCGATGTTAAATCCCTCTACTCTCTCACAGTAGAGGGATAGTCCTCCCATCGTCCTCACATGACAATGGGACCCGTCCAATCAAAGTCCTGGAAAAGGGAAAGGTCCAGATGATAATTAAGGACCATGGCCACTGGGTAGAGATGATGGTTACACCCACAGAAATCCGTAGGGATAAGGGGGGCCAGGTGGCCGAGTTGGCGTAAAAACAGCAGTAGTGGACCAGCATAACACCATCCAATTCGATAGGCGGGAAAATCCAGAGGAGTCCTAAGTATCGGGCTCCTCACCGAGGGCAGGGTCCAGGGCCACAGAAGACAGCCAACTGCAGGGGAATGTCTGTTCCGTCCCCCGCTAGGCCAATCACAGCCCACCCGACCCAGCCGACACCCGATGGAACCAGGAACCTGATGGAACCCAACGGAACCAGGATTCCTGGTTGGGTTCAGTCCAGCCACTGGAAGAGGAAGAGCAGCAACATCGTTCAGGGGCCTGGGCCACCATAAATGCCCCCCAAACAGTCCGGGGGCTCGCCGGTTGGCCCAGGAATCCACAGTGGCAGCCTCCAAACTTGCCCCCACTCGTGCCATGGTTCCGGCCGGTGCAGCCTTTGCGGCCCCTTATTGGTCACTATGGCTTCTCCCTTGGTAAATAGCACCTCTATGTCAGAGTCCTCACTGAGTTTCAGGGTACTAAGTAGGTTATATTCTAAGGCAGGGACATACAATATGCCACTGATCTCCCCAAGCCTGGGGATATACACATTGCCTATACCTAAAACCTTTGTTTTTATACCATTTGCTACCTTGACACAACAATCATGTTTATGGAGTTCTGTGAATAAGCTCTTGTCCCTCACCATGTGCTTGCTTGCCCCACTGTCTAATAGCCATAGCTGTTCACGTTGCCTTTTGGTAAGCCTGGGATAATTGGTTTCTACTATATTTGCAAAATTATTTTCCAGGTTAAATCTGTCCCCTCTAAACCTATTTTCATTTCTGGGTCCCTCCCTTTTCTGATTTGAGGAGCTGCATTGAGGCCCCCTCTGAGGTGTGGGTGATCTCCTATTGCATCTATTGCCAGAGGGTATTCTTTGCCTTCCCCCCATACTAGTGCTGCGTGGGCAGTCTCTTTTGTAGTGCCCCCTTGAGCCACAACTGAAACATTCTCCAACAGCATTTACTCCATCTGAGTTGTTGGGCCTCCTAGTGATTCTTCTCTCCCTGTGGAAGGTTGCTCCGTCTTTTCTTAGATTGTCCTCTGCAATCAGTTTACCTGACAGAACTTCCAGAGACATTCCATCATAACTGGAATTGTCTAGTTGGGACACAAAATTATTCCAGCTAGGATCCAGTGAATTTATAATTATGCTGATTAAACTATGTTCTGGTACTTGCTACCCCCTCAATATTAATTCTTCCCTCATTTTACTCAGCTCACAGAGATGCTCACTCATGTCCACCTCTGCCCTCAATTTTGCAGAGTGGAACTCCCTGGAGATCCTGGCAGTAGCATTGGAATTCCTGGAATAGAACAAATTAAATAGTTTTTTCCATATTTCAAAAACAGTCAGATTATGAGGAATATTTGGGTACAGCACAGGATCAATACTTAATAATAATAAACAATAAACCTTGTGGTGTAGTAGGTCAGTTTCCAGTGGCCAAGGCTTAGGAGGGGGTTCCAACAACAAATGCAAAGCATTCTCTTTCATAAATAGTACCTGAATTGCTTTGGACCACTCTAAAAGGTTCCTCCCTGTAGCTGACAGCTTTTTAAAATTGAGCGGCAAAAGGCTTGTATTTGCTTGCATTGAAAAAGCTTGCGCAGCTGCTGTCCATGGTGCTGAATATTTGGAAATTGACAGTACGGGAGAGGTATAGTCGGTGTGAAACCAAAGGTTTCCTTATATGGATGTCGCCCCTCCCCAGTGGGAGGGGTTGAAGATCCGATCTGGGCATCTTGAGCTCATTTTCGCTGAACTGCGGGAAGGAGCTCTCCGGCCTGGCTCGAAGATAGGCCTCGGGCCTGCTCCAGCAGCCCGGCCCGTTGAGCTGCCGGGAAGGCCCAGGAAGGCTGAAGAAGCTGAAGAAGTCGTGGGAATCGCCGGAACAGGTGAGTATCGGGCCGTGATCGTCGGGAAACTGTCTGGGAGGGCCGCTCTGCCGGAGGCTAGGGAAGGCTGGAACTTTGCCTCCAGGGCTGCAGTTAGCGTCCTGAGGGCATTTTTGATCTCGGCGTCAGTGGGCGAGGTCGGGCTTGGTGTTGGTCGGGCCGCCGTGACGGATTGGTCGCCTGGGCAGGGCCTGTGCGCCTGAACTGGGGGCATGCTCGGCGGCTGGGTCCAGCGGCGCCGCTGCCAGTGGGGCCAACCTCCAGGTTGGTAGGCTGGATCACCGCAGTGGTAGGCACTGCCAGATTGGTGATCCTGCTTCTTCGCCCGATGGGCTTCTCGGGCAGTGGGTGGTCATTGGGGAGATAGGTGGTGCCAATTCCCTGGTTACCAGCCAGCCAGGTGGGTGACTTCAGTGCTAGGGCCGCTTGCCCTGGCAAGCTATAGGGAACCGGCGTGGGGATGGGCGACGCCATTTCAACTCTGTCAGTTTGAATTTGCCACTGACCGGGCGCCATGTTTTCGCATGGGAAATTCGATCGGGGTGATGGCTTTCAGCCCGCATGCTGTTGGTGGCAGAAGGGGTTCCAGGGCAGGACTGGATGGCTCTTACCGTCCTGGTGCCTTCTTGGGTCATCGTCCTGTCCCTGGCCATTGCCACCAGTGCCATTCTTTGCAGGAGGTTGATGAGATCGATGACTGGTTCTCCACTTGCAGTTTCCAAACCGAACATCTGGAGAATAGCTGATCTCATCTCTTCCTTCTCTTCCGGGCTGAGCGTTGAGGTGGGAAGTGTCTTGCTTCTGTCCTCTGGCTCCTCGGTGTTGTAGGATGGTGGGTGCCCACTCGCAGCTGTGAGAGGGTCTGTGGGGGGGTAGAGAATGCAGGGTCCATTGTGCCATCTGCTTCTTGCCCCCAAGCCTGAGATGCTTCAGCCGATGCTGCTTCAGCCCTGGCTCCTTGGGATCGACGCTGGAGTGCCATCTGCCTGGTTTTGGCTCAGCACTTGGTCCTCCGTTGATTTCAAACTGGGCATCCAGATAACCCACTCGTGAGAGAAGGTACAAACCATCCTCTGCTGCCAGCTGTTAGGGAATTTTAAGGTTAAATATGGATGGTTCGTTACCTTTCTCTACTGTGAAGTTATCAGGAAAAGTCTGAGCCCAGTGGATCCAATACAAGTTATTTATTGTTGTAAACAAAACACAAAAAGCAATAAAATAAGTTGAAAAGTATTTCAATAGTCAGTGTCCATTTGTTTCTTCTTAGAGTCTTTTCTTTTCTTCTTGTGGCAGTCACCTATGTGACTGGAGTCCCAAAGATCCTCCTCGTGGCATGAGGTAGGATCCTTCCAGCTGCATGGTCCCAAGCAGCATGGTCCCAAGCAGCATCAGTAATGGTGGAACTGGCTAGATGCCACGAGGCTAGCCCTTTAAATAGTCCTGAGCCAGGTGAGGTGGGGCTTGGCAAAGCCCGGGAAAATCCTAAATCACAGCTGTGCTGTGATTGGTCCATCTGGTTCTATTGTTATCTGAGGAGGGGGCCAGGAGAAAGAGCACAGCAACCTCATGGAAAATTCCTTTTCCTCAGGAGGAAATTGTTAAGGGACCAATGATTGCCTGGGCGAGAAATGTGGGTCATAGTATAAATTTGAATGAGTGGGAAAAGACTTGGACCAAGAACTGGAAGCTGACTTTGTCGATGGCATTCAAAGAAAATCAATATAAAATGTTTTGTAGATGGCACTTAGCTGGCACTGGCTAAAATGTATCCAACCTTGAAACCGAATGCTGGAAGTGCAAACAAAAGAAAGGAACGTTTTTCCATATGTGGTGGCAATGTATAGAGGTCAAAAAATACTGGAAGAAAATACAGAGATGGCTTTTTGAGATTACAAAATATAAATTGAAATTAGAATCCAAAACATTTTTATTAGGTATGATTAAAGGGAATTTGAGTAAAGATAAAAGATACCTTATTGTACACATCTTAACTGCAGCAAGAATCACATTAGCACATAATTGGAAGAGTGATAAAATACCACCAGATGAAGTTCTGATTCAAAAAATAATGGACTGTGCTGAACTAGATAAATTCAGTATGGAACTGAAAGGCAAAGAGGATCAAGAATACTATGCGACATGGGAGAGGTGGTACGAATGGGTGAAGGATAAGGATAAAAATAATGTATAGTCACAAAACAAGAAACATGTATATACAATGACATAATAACTGTCAATGGAAATGAGATTTTTGTATTTTTTGTTTTTTAAAGAATAAAAATTATTTTTTTAAAAGTAACTGAATATTACTGATCTCCATTCCTCGCCTGCTTTCTTCGCTTGCCACTGCCGTCACCACTCAACTTACAACAATCAAGTCCAAACCACTGTTGATTTTTTTTGCAGCATATTGCCAAGATGAAAAGGCAAATGAGTTTGTCTGCTTTCTTTGGCAAGAAAACAAAAGGAGATCCAAAAGAGTCACAACCACAACCATTGGAGTCTGAGGAAAGCAGAGCCAGCACATCATCCATCAAAGAAAGTGGAGCCAGCACATCATCCACATCACGACCAGAGGAAGGATCCAGCACATCATCAGGTACTGGAAGAGCTGAATCAAACATTGAAGGGAACCTTCCTGACTGCTGGACACAGCAGCAGTACAATAATTTTAAGGAAAAATATAATGGACTGGACGTTTCCCATAAAAAATTAGGTTGCAAGTATTGCAGAAGATTTGAAATTTCGACCAAAGAAAAAAGTGTCCACGGGGCTAAGGAGTGGAAGAATTACCAAATTGAACCATCAGGAAGGAGTAAAGAAATCCAACAAGCTTCCCTCAGAAAGAAATTGAAGGAACTTTTCTTATCTAAGGCTCACAACATCTGTACAGAGAGGTTGAAGCAATGTGAGCAGGATGTCATAAGCAAAAGACTGGAGAATATGAGTGAGAAATATCTGGGTAGTACATGTAGAGTGTTTATTACAGTGTATAGTCTGGCACAAACGTACAGACCATTTTCATATATAGAAGATCTGATTGAGTTACAAAAAAGAAATGGTTTAGATTTGGGAACAGGGTTGCATTCACGTAGAACTGTAGTTGCAATAGTAGATTTCATTGCAAAAGATATCAGGAAACATTTATTTACCAAAATTATTGAGAAAACTCGCAAAATCTGTTTGATAATTGACGAAGCCTCAACAATATCTTCCAAACCAGTTCTTATACTGTACTTAAAAGTTGAGGGTCCAGCTTTCTCACCAACAATTTTCCTTGAACTAGTAGAATTAGATAAACAAGATGCAGAGATGATATATTGTTCCGTTATAGAAAGTTTGAATAAAGTTGGGTTTAATAGAAACTATGTGGAGAAACATTTAATTGGATTTTGCTCTTAGATCATTTGAAATGCTTATAGAGGAAAAGGGTTCATATGAAAATAAGGTTGATGAATTAATTACTTCAGAAACCTTTAAAAATATAAATTTTATACAAAATCATCGATTTGTGGGACTTCCTCATGAAAAACTTATACAAAGCATTGTAACTAATTTGAAGAACAGATTGATGGATTGTGAACATTTAAAAACAGGCTGCCAATTTAAAGACATTGATCAATTAAAATTTCTAAATTATTTGGAGCCAGATTATTGGAACATTGAAGAAGTGGTGGTTCCATGGAGAGCAGCTGAAGGACAATTGGTTGCATTTGGTCAAATTTTCAATTATGAAATCAATATTAATGATTATCGTGATTTCATAGAAAATGTACTAAAAGATTCTAAAAATTATACAATTCCTTGCAGCATTAAAAAGGCTAGAGATATTATTAAAACTATTGCAGTCAGTTCAGCAGAGGTGGAAAGGGGCTTCTCACAGGTGAATATAATATGTTCAGAGGGCAGAAGTTGCCTTACAGTTTCCAATATTACAAACCTCCTGACCATCAGTCTAATTGGCTTACCTCTGCAAGAATGGGACCCTGTTCCTGTATTAATAACCCTGAGAAGTAGAAAGAAAGTGTCCTCGTGTAAGAGTAACACAGTGGTGAACAGAAAAAAAAGAGGAAAATACAAGGTAAACAAAATTGGTTCATAAAAAGCTTTAATGAAATTAGAGACTAAACTTTGAATGATATAAATTGGCATTAATTAAGCATTGGATTAAATGCTGGACTTGCCTGGAATTGGTTAATATCAAGAAAATTAATTGTGGAAATGGTTGGAAATTATTGTTTAATATAACTAAAAGAGAAAAGAAAAGAACTTTAAAAAGTGGAAAGTGATACAGAGCGCCATCTAATGGTCAAAGACTTTTTTTTCCTACAAAATTATATGGACAATTACTGGACTTATAACTGTTATGAAAGAAAAGACAAATAAAATAATAAGAACCCCGGAAATTTTGAAAAAAGGGGGAGAAATTCTACGAAGAGGATATATAAATGCAATTTCCTGGGACTGTTGGGTGTTGATTGTGACAAAGAGACAGAAGGATTAACAAAAGAAATAAAGATAAAAGGAGACTTTTGGCAAGGATTGCAAAAAAAGACTTTGAATATTAATAATTTACTATAAAAATGGAAGAAATAAGCAAAGACTTTAAGTTGGAATTACAAATGGTAAAAGGGATGTTGAAAGAAAGAAGGGAAATATTGGAAATATTGGAAAAGAAAATAATGGCGATGGTTGAAGAACAAAGAAATTCCAGCGAGGCAGAGTTAAAGGAAGAAGAAAGAGGCTCAGACAGACACGGAGAACAAGAGACATTGCCAAAAGACACTAAAACAATTAAAACTATGATATTGATGACTGACTTAATAAATAAAAGAGCAAACACTCCCAGGATTAAATAACAGAAGAAGAAATTATACAAGAAGAAACTTCAAAAAAGAGAACAGGAAAGGGGGGGAGAAGATGGGTGAAATGTTAGAAGGAAAGAAGGAAGACCAGGGAAATGTAGAAAAGGGAAAGTTGGCTAAAATTAAAATAAATTTAGAGATAAGGGTTAGGGTTTCTATAAGGGGGATGCCACATGGAACATATATTGGTGTTTAATTTAAAACTTGTAGGGAAATATTTTAGGAATGTGTAATGGCAACGAGGCTTCTGATGTAGGCTGTTCACGCAGGCAACGAGGCTGCAGGTGCAGGCCATTCGTGCCGGCAAAGAAAGCTGCTGGTGCAGGCTGTACCCGCCGGCAAATTGTTGTGGGTGCAGGGCATTTGCCCAGGCAAGGAGGCTGCGGGTGCAGGGCATTCGCACCGGCAAAGAGGCTGAGGGTGTAGGACGTTCACACCGGCAAAAAGACTGCAGGTGCAGGCCATTTGCTCTAACGAAGAGGCTGAAGATGAAGGCCTTTCATGCAAGCAAGGAGGCTTTGGGTGCAGGCCATTTGCTCTGGCAAAGAGGCTACACTTACAGGCCGTTCCCATCGGCAAGGAGGCTGCAACTGCAGGCTGTTCACGCAGGCAAAGAGGCTGCGGGTGCTTGCTGTTCGCAGCAGCAAACAGATTGCAGGTGCAGGCCGTTCACGCAGGCAAAGAGGCTACAGCTGCAAACTGTTAGCGCCGGCAAAGAGGCTGCAGGTGCAGGTTCTTTGAACCAGCAAAGAGGCTGCAGCTGTAAGCCGTTCCTGCTGGCAAAGACACTGTGGGTGCAGGCCATTCACGCAGGCAAGGAGGCTGCGGGCGCAGGCCGTTCACCCAGCAAGAGGCTGCGGTGCAGGTCGTTTGCTCCAGCAAAGAGACTGTGGGTGTAGGCCATTTACACAGGCAAGGAGGCAGCGGGTACAGGACATTCATGCAGAGGAGGCTGCGGGTGCAGGACGTTGGTGCAGAGGAGGCTGCAAGTTCAATCTGCTCAGGCAAGGAGGCCATGGGTGCAGGCTGTTTACACAAGAAAGGAGGCTGTGAGAGCAGGCCATTCGCTCTGGCAAACAGACTGTGGGTGCAGGCCATTTGCGCAGGCACGGAGGCTGCAGGTGCAGAACGTTCGCGCAGAGGAGGCTGTGGGTGCAGGACGTTGGCGCAGAGGAGGCTGCAAGTTCAGTCTGCTCAGGCATGGAGGCTGTGGGTGCAGGCCGTCTGTGCCGGCAAATTGTTGCGGGTGAAGGGCGATTCCCCAGGCAAGGAGGCTGTGGGTGTAGGACGCTCACACAGAGGAGGCTGCGAGTTCAGCCTGTTCACGCTGGCAAAAAGACTGCAAGTGCAAACTGTTCACGCAAGCGTGGAGGCTGCAGGAGCAGACCGTTCGCTCCGGCAAACAGACTGTGGGTGCAGGCCATTTGCACAGGCATGGAGGCTGCGGGTGCAGGACGTTCATGCAGAGGAGGTTGCGGGTGCAGGACATTCACGCAGAGGAGGCTGCGAGTTCAGTCCGCAGGCAAGGAGGCTGTGGGTGCAGGCTGTTCGCACAGGCAAGGAGGCTGCAGGTGCAGGCTGTTCATGCTGGCAAGCTGGTGCAGTTGAAGGGTGTTTGCTCAGGCAAGAAGGCTGCGGGTGCAGGCCGTTTACTCTGGCAAAGAGGCTGAGGATCCATGCCGATTGCACTGGCAAGGAGGCTCAAGGTGCAGGCCGTTTGGAGGGCGGGGCTTGAGTGGCAGCGGAAAGATGGTTTTCTTGGGGCTCCGAGAAAGCCGCCGATACCCCCGCAGCTAGACAGTCCCAGGGGACCCGAACTGTCCTGGTGAGACGGTGAGTGAAAGGAGCACATCCTGTTGGTCCCAGGGATATTGCAAAGTCCCTGGTAGATCCAGGAAAGCTCCTGCAGTTGACAGCGGAGGAAAGCGACTATTTATCACGAGCCGCTAAGAAGCTGTGCCATCCCCGGAACGGAAGAAGAAAGAAAGAAAGAAAACAGTGTGTCGGTTTGGGTGAGAAACTTTTATTTCAAAAAATAAATAAATAAACGAGTACACCAGATAAAAGAATTATTAAAGAAAGGGAAGACAGGAAAGCTAAGAATAGCGGCGAATGGCAAGAACTGTCAATCTTATTTGGATTTTTTTTGTTTCATGGGGAAAAAAAGGATTATTCTGTCTGGTTTCTCTGTTTAAAAAACTGGACTGGACTGAACTTAAAAACAAGAAGAAATTGAATCCTTTTTACTTTTTCAGTTTAAACATACAAAGTACTTTTCCTTCTTTTTTTTCTGACTTTCCATTTTACTTTTTACTTTCACTGGTTAGAGTATAGAGATACAGCGTAACTAAGGAACAATTATAAGGAAAGCTAAGCAACACTGCCATCTGGAGGTCACATGAAAAATCTTTTTCTTAAGAATAACAAACTAATTATTTTGACTACAGAGAAGTAGAGAAAGATAAGAAGTCAGCGCTGAAGACAGGTGTTGCCTTTAAAGTTGAATAAGATTAAGAGAAAGAAAGAACAGTGTGACCTTGAACAAGACATTTGCTTTTGACTTTGGCTTTCTGGACTTACTGAATGTTACACTGAGACTTTGTTTTACTTAGTTGCAATGGATTTATAAATTATACCTGGCACCTTTCTTTTTTTTTTGTGCTTTGTCTTTGTTTTGTTTTTGACCACACTATTTTTGCTGTAGTACATTTTGGATTTATTTTATTTTTTCTCCTCCCCCTCTACTGACTTCTGTTATTTTTTGGTCCAGTTTTTTAATATGGGTTAATTTTGGATTGGTTTTTTTTTTCTCATCTTTTTCTTATATTTTTCCTTTTCTTTTTTACTTTTTCTTCTTCCCATTATTGATTGATTGACTAGTAAGTGGATTATCCTTGGATTTGTGGCTGTTTTTTTTTTTCTCTTGGCATTCCTTTTTTTCTTTATTTCTATTTTACGTAGAAGTGGATGGATTTGCATTGCTATTTTCTTTTCTCCTCTTATTTTTGGGGGGGAATTTTTCCTCTGATCTCCTTATTGGGCTTTTTGAATCTTACAGTTTTCTTTTTTGCTATTAGACTTCATCAATTCCATCACTGGTCTTTTTATCTTCTTTTTTTTCTCCTTCTTTTTCTTCTTCTTTTTGATCCCCTTTTTTATTGGATAAAATTGGATTAAGGTAGAGAAGAATTTGAAGATTGGTTTTTATCTTCCCTTGGGTTTTTGCGAATGGATTATAATTTGATTTTACATGAGTAAGAGAATACCTACAGGATCATCAATTCCTACTTTCTCATCACTGAGCCCAGCTGGTCAATGATCTATTACTATGATGTTGCAACAGGAGAAAGACAAAGAAAAGGAGACTTCTATGCAAGAAATTAAGTCTATGTTACAAGTAATACAAGACCAAGGGAAGCGTGCAGAAGATAGAATGGAGAAGTTAGAGGAAAGGATGGAGAAGATGGAAGGAAATATACAATAGGTATTAACGATATACAGAGAAAAAATACAGAAGATGGAAGAAAGAGGTGATAAAACAGACAAGAAAGTGGGAGAAATAGATAATAGACTGACAAGGGTCGAAAGTGAGAAAGGGAAAGATTCAATATCTTGGGAAATGGAAAAAGCTGATTTCTATCTAAGATTTCAAAATATTGAGGAACAGAAGGGAGAAAACCTTAAAGAAATTATTTATTTATTATTTATTTATTTATTAATTCGACTTATATGCCACCCCCTCTCCCAAAGGACTCGGGGTGGCTTACAAAATAAAAACAACACAACAATAAATTAGATAAAACCAGATTAAAAAAATCAAGCCGAATTAACACTAAAATCCCAAAATTAAAACTCTAAAAACCACCCCACCCCAGGGTCACAGCCCGGGTTGATTAAACAACCAGGTCTTCAGATCGGATGGAAGGTGCGGAGGTCAGGGGCCAGCGGAGCCCCAGGAAGTTGATTCCAGAGGTCAGGGGCCGTGACAGAGTAGGCCCGTCGGGGACCGCCAGCCGGCACTGCCGGTCGACGGGACCCCAAGGAGCCCCTGTCTGTGGGTTCACAGGGCGGTTAGTGTTCGATGTCGGCAGCAGTCGCTCCTTAAATAATAAGGACCCATGTCATGAAGGACTTTGTATGTTAAGGTTAAAACCTTGAATCTCACCGGTGCAACCGGCAACCAATGCAGGCAGCGGGAGGGGGTAACATGGGAGAACCGGAAACTCCCATCACCACCCGCGCCGCTGCATTTTGCACCAGTTGCAATCTCCGGATGGTATGCAAGGGCAGTCCTAAATAGAGAGCATTGCAGTAGTCGAGTCGCGAAGTAACAAGGGCATGAGTGACCGTGCGCAGGGCATCGCGGTCCAGAAAGCAGCTGGCGAACCAGCTGGACCTGGGCAAAAGCCCCCTGGTGACAGCTCCCACCTGCTCCTCCAGCGGGCCGTGCATCCAGGAGAACCCCAGGTTCCTTGCCCTATCCACAGGGGCAACACCACTCCCCTATGGTCAGCGATGGACATTCCAAACTGGACCGCGATGCGGTATGCACAGCCACTCAGTCTTGGCGGGTTGAGCGAAGCATGTTTCCGTCCATCCAGATCCGTACCACATCCAGACAGCGAGTCATCACGGAGAGGGCATCACTGATCTGGTTTGGGGTGGAGATATATAACTGTGTATCATCAGCATATTGATGATACCTCACTAAAACCGAATGATCTCACCCAGCGGTTTCATGTAGATATTAAATAAAAGGGAGAGAGGACCGACCCTGAGGGACCCCACAAGTGAGTGCCCTGGGGCCGACCTCTGCCCCCTGCCAACACCGATTGCGACCGCCCCGTGAGGTAGGAGGAGAGCCACTGAAAACAGTGCCCCCACCCCCAACCCCGAGGGATACCATGGTCGATGGTATCGAAAGCTGCTGAGAGGTCTAATAGGACCAGGACAGAGGAAAAACCTCTGTCCCGTGCCCTGCAGAGATCATCCATCAGTGCGACCAATGCCGTCTCCGTGCTGAAACCAGGCCGGCACGGATCCAGGTAGTCCGTTCATCCAGGAAAAGCGGAAATTGCCTGGCCACCACACTCTCAACAACCTTCGCCAAAAAGCAAAGGTTGGAGACTGGACAGAAGTTATCTAACACAGTCGGATCCAGGGCAGGCTTCTTCAGGAGGGGTCTCACCACCTCCTCCTTCAGGGCGGAGGGGAAAACACCCTCCCTTAATGAAGCGTTGACAACTGCCCGGATCCAACCGCAGGTGACCTCCCTGGCGGCATAAGACAGCCAGGAAGGGCACGGGTCCAACAAACATGTGGTGGAACTCAGGCGCCGCATAATCCCGTCCACTTCATCCTCGGAAACAGGATCAAACTCATCCCAGAATGTAAGGGCCAGACTACCTGTATCCCGCTCTTCAGACCGCCGCAAATCAGAGGACAACCCGCTCCGAATTCGGGCGATCTTATCCGACAGATATTGACCAAATTCCTCAGCCCTTCCCTGCAGCAGATGGCGTTTCATCTCCCGGAGCTCCTCTGAGTACCAAGGAACCATCCGAGATCCGCGGCGTGTGAGGGGTCGCATGGGGACAACCCTGTCGAGGGCCTCCGATGTGGCCCGCTGCCAAGCAGCCGTCAGATCCTCAACAGAGCTGTGAGCAAGGGAAGAGGGAAAAGGCCCCAGTTCCGCCTGGAACCGCTCAGGGTCCATAAAGGCCTGGGCGGAACCATCTAAGTGGCTCCCTGTCCCAGCAGTGGGGCGCCTTTTGGAAAACCAGCCGCAGGAGATAGTGATCAGACCATGGAACGGGCAAAGCCGTATGAATGGCTTGCCCTCTGTCACTCGCCACCACTCAGAGACAAAAACTAGGTCTAGAGTGTTCCCCCTCATGAGTGGGGCCATGAATTAATGGGTCAGGCCCATGGCTTCCATAGAAGTCATGAATTCCTGGGCCAATCCCGCGTACCCCCAGGGAAGGCAGGTTAAAGTCCCCAGGACTATAAGGCCTGGGAACTCCACCGCCACCCCGAGAGGACGTCAAGAAGTCCCGGCAGGGCTGCTGTCACACAGCTGGGAGAAAGGTATGTGAGCAGCAAGCCCACCTGACCATTAGGCCCCCACTTCAGGAGAAGGGTCTCACTTCCGCCTATCTCTGGGATAGTGACCTCCCTTGGAAGCAAGGTCTCCCTAATAACCACAGCCACCCCACCACCCCTTCCCTGGGCCCATGGCCGGTGCACAACCCGAAAACCTGGAGGGCATAATTAAACCAGAGGGACACCGCCCTCTGGGCCCAACCAGGTCTCGGTGATACAAGCCAGGTCCGCAGCCTCCTCCTCAATAATCTCACGGAGGAGGGTAGACTTATTAGCCACGGACCTGGCATTAAAGTACACCAGCCTAAGCCCAGGGGTCCCCGTTCCCGAGCTCCCTAGGGAGGAGGCCATAGGGTCAGAGCGAGCAACCGCACAAAGATGGCGGGTGCGCACTCCCAACATATGATACGGCCCTATGCCTCAACGTCTGCTGCCGACTCCAACCACCCTGGGAATCGCGGCCCCACCTCAACCCCCGGGGCCCCGCCAGCCCCCACCCCCCGCTCCCCCCCCACCACGAACCAGGCTGCAAAAAGACCCATTAACCCCTCTCCCTAGCCCCTTAAGACAACAAGTTAAAAATTTAAGAAGTTTCCCCTTCCTTCTAAGCTTAGAATTTGGCCCACTAGTCGCAACATGCCACCTCTCGGGATCCCAAGATCCGTCATTAAGGTAAGCTCTTGATAACGTACAGGGCCATTCCACAGACTGGGGAACCGTCCGGAGGGCCTGTAAATCTAATAGGGAGTAGGCAGGCATAACTTATACATCTCAGGCAGTAACGGAGGTAGTTGGTACGATGGAAAACATTGTAAGAATGGAATACAATGAAAGAGACAGACTGTGGCGATAAACAGGAAAAAGGCCGCAGTCAGCAGCTCTCTCACAGCTGCCAACAGTTAGAGTCAAATAAACAAGTCACTATGCTGCCACCATGGTAACTTGCAGCAGAGAGTCCTGAACAGCCCCCTGCCCTCTCACTGCAGGGGAAATTGCATCCTCCCACTGTTCTCTCACCACAGTGGGAGGCAGCCAAGTCTCTGGGAGAAAAAACAGAGCATAAGTCCGTGGAAATGGTGTAGATGACCCAGGCACCATCAATAGTGCCAAATGAGTCCAGAATAGCAAGGACAGTGAGAAAGGAAATGATCGTAAATGAATGCCCACCAACAAAGGGCAGTCAGGTCCACAAGAGTCCAGGAAAAATATAATGTCCGCAAACTGATCGCAAACTGATCGCGGCCAGGATCTGGAACCATAGCGCCATCCCTTCCCGGGGGGGTCACCGCCAAAGAACCCCACCCAGGGAGGCCGGCTCCTCCAACCCAGGCCGCGACTGCGAACATCTCCTTCCCGGACCTCCCTGGGCCTCTCAGGCCTGCAGGCCTCCATCCACCCCGTGAGTCTACTCCTCCCAGAGCTCGCGCTTCTGAGGGAGAAGGGAAGGGGGGCTCCCTGGAGTGGTTCCAAAGACCAAACCCCCAAAGACATGCCACCCCTACCCAGAAACCGGGGAAAAGGAGAGGACCATTGGGCCAGCAGCCTCTCCGTCCAGGACTCCACGTGGATACCGGCAGGCAGCCACAACACCAAAGACCACAGAAAGCCACTGCCGCCATCAGCTCCCTCGGAGATAAACCCCGGCGTTGCAGTAAAGCCGCAGGCAGTCCGATCCGCCACAGTCACCTCCGTCGGAACCCAGCCTCGCCACACCCATCGCCAGCAACCACAGCCGACGACCAGCAGCCAAAGCAATGGGTCCATAGCGTAGGGTCAGCAGCATCGGATCCACAGGCATTGGAGACACAGGGCCGGGTAGACAATGCCGCCACGCCACAAAAGCACAGGGCAGGGCGGAAAGCGCTGCCGCTGCACCCCACCTCCAGCCGACGAGCTGCGGCAGATGCAAAAGCCGCGGGGGGAAAAAGTCCAGCCACGCCAAGCCGCCGGCCCAATCTTTGCCGAAACGGCCCCAGTGGCATCCCCTGACGCTCCCAAGATGATTCTAGGAAGAGGGGGGTTAGCAGCAGGTCTTTTCTCGCTGGGAGCCAACAAACCTCCGGAATGCTGAGAGAGCCTTCTCAACCACCAACCGCCATCTTGGACATGCGCAAACTGACTTATGACAGAAATACTAGCGGAACCCTTGGAGACGACCAAAGAAAAGGTGGTGGATGGAATGGATGAAATATATCAAGTATTTACCAGATATGCAATGAGAAACAAATTACCCAGAGAAGTACATGTGAGATTTACCAAGAAAACAATAAGAACTGAGATACTGCAGAAGGCAAGAGACAATCTATTGAAGTACAAAGGAAAAAACATTATAGCTTTGAAACAAATACCAAGAAAAGTGAGAGATTTAAGAAGAGAATATCAATTCTTGACAAAGATGTTAATCAAAAAAGAAATTAACTATAGGTGGTTGATTCCAGAAGGTTTGACATTTATTTGGCGAGAACAAAGACACAGAATTGACTCGGTGGAGAGTGCAGAATTATTCTATGATGAATACTTTGGAGGAACAGAAGACGAGAGAGCAAGAGAAGAGGAACTTAAAATATGAGCAGAAATGGCAAAGGAAATGGAGAAGGAACAAAGGGAGGAGAGGAGGCAGGAGGAGGGAGCAGTAGGTGGCCAAATGATAATTACAGAACCAAGGGAACAGAGAACAACAAGAGCAATAAATCCTAACTATAAAGTATAAATAATAATGGAAGAGGAAAAGAAACTGATTTCGATAAGTATTGTCAAGCCTTTCTCTGCTACCATTTTCAAAGGCTTGGAAAAAACCTCTTGCCAGGGAGTAAAAAATCTTCCAAAACATCCCTGCTAACTAGAGGTGACAGACTGTGTTCCTCTTTGCTGTCAATGATGATAAAAATGAGACCCGGAAAGTAATCTAAGAACATTTTTATTCATAAAATAAAGAAACCTACACGGAGCTACATGTTTGCAACCTAATCTCCACCAAGGCATATAGAAAAAGAACAAAGGAAAAATATAACGGAAGTTACAAAGGAAGTGAAGTATAAACTTTGTACACATGCGCAGTGGATCAAAATATCACAAGACTTTCTTATCTTATTACTATGATAACACAGTGCTAGCTAGCAGACACCTGCTTGCTATAATATGAGCTTAGAAGCTTGAAAGACAAACCAAAAAAAAACCCGCAGTGAAATCCCCTTCTTTTGTCTGTTAAGCTAAAATCAGATAAGGCACATCTTCTCACGCAGATATTTGTGCTGCGCTGCTGGAAGTGGTTTGTTGAGCATGTCAGCAATCTGATCATGTGTGGACACATACTATAATTTAACAAAATCTTGTTTAACTAATTGCTTTATGTTCTTATAACGAATGTCAATGTGTCTGGACCTAGAACCTGTGAAACGTGTTTCAGAAATATAAACCACAGATTCGTTGTCTTCCATCACGGTGATTGGCTGGGTCGGGCGTGTGACTAAAGCATCAAACCATGTTAGAGAATTACAAGCATCTGAAACACAAGCATATTCAGCTTCAGTAGATGAGCAAGAAATGAAATTCTGTTTACGCACTTGCCAGTAAACAGGACACCCATTTAAGAACATCATATAACCTGAAGTACTTTTACGTGACTTCTTATCACTCGCCCAATCAGAATCTGCATAACAACATAATTCTGCATAATCAGTATGTGTTGGTTCTAACAACAACTTCATATTCTTAGTGTGCTTTAGGTATCTCAACAACTTCTTAATGCATAACCAATGAAACTGTTTTGCCTTACCTACGTGTCATGACAAAAGATTGACACTAAGTGCAATGTCGGGCCTGGTCCAACTACTAATGTGTGACAATGACCCAATGACTGAATGATAAAGTGTTTGATCTTCAAAATCAGGACTTGGTTCATGTGCCAGATTATGAAAATCTGTTTGCATAGGTATGCTAGCCGTTTTAGCATCCTTCATATTGCAATGATGCAACAGTTGTTCAATCTTATCTTCTTGTGAAAGACTAAACCCCTTCTGAGTTTTGGTAATCTGAACACCCAAATAAGTGTTAATGTGACCTAAGGATTTCAATGTAAAATATTTCTGCAAGGCTTTAGCAAAATTCTCACTCATTTGCTTATTTGGACCAATATAAACAATATCATCAACATAAACAAGAATTATCTCATATATATTTCCAGATCTTTTGTGAACACGATTCATCAGTTTCGACTTAATAAAGCCCATTGAATTTAGTTTGTCAGTAAGACATTAAACCAGACTGTTTCAAACCATAAAGACTTTTGTTTAGAAGCCAGGTATCCCCTTCTTGCTTCCCGAACCCTGCAGGACCTCTGACGTAAATTTCTTCATCCAGGTCAGCATTTAGATAAGCTGTTTCAACATCAAACTGGAAAACTTCTAAACCAAGAATAGTTGCAGTGGCTAAAGCAATTTTCACGCTCTCAGTCCGAACTGTCGGTGAGTAAGTATTTGTGTAGTCCTCAGGATAACATTGAGCGAAACCCTGAGCTACAAGTCTGGCCTTGTATAATGACTCACCATGTGGTTTCTTCTTAATTCTGTAGACCCATCTGGTGCCAATAACTTTCTTATTTGTTGGAGGACTTGCAGGCGTAAACACCTTGAGTTTCTTTAGACTGTCTATTTCAGCCTGCATTGCCTCATACCATTTCTCTTGCTCTGAATCAGGAAGATGCTTAATTTGTGTGAACTTGTCAGGAGGCAGTGTAACAGCACAAATCCATGGTAATGGTGCTTTTGTCAATTGCCATGAATATCGTTTCGGAGGGATCCCCTTCGTGGTCCTCTTGGAACATCTCGGAACAACTGTCCATTCTTCCATTTCGTCCTTGTCTTCTTCATAGTCGCTAGCCTCAGCATCGACGGCTCGGGAAGACGGAACATCTGGTTGAGAAGAACTAGTTGATGGAACATCCACCTGTGAATCTTGATCATCAGGCTGTGTGGCATCATCTCTAGGAAAATAAACTCCAGGATCATTGGAGTGAATCCTGGACCAGTCAGCATCTTCCTCAAAATTGAAGGACTGAGAAATCACAATTACATGTCTGGAGTCAACGAATTTGCTCCATTTTGAATTGTCATCAATACCCATGAATCTCATTCTTTTTGCTGCTGGACCTCCTTTCTTTCTTTGAGCTAAGGGAATGTTCACCATAGCATATGAACCAAAAATATGGATATTTTTAACATCGGGTCTATATCCATATAACTTGAAGAAAGGTGTTTGATTTATTACACTACTCCAGATGCAGTTAACAATGTAATTTGCATACTTAATAGCTTCACCCCAGTATGGGAGACTGAGATTAGCATCTTCTAGGAGACAACGCATCATGGTTTGTAGGACGCTATTCCTTCGTTCCGCCACTCCATTCTCAGCAGGAACATAAGGGGCTGAGGTCTGGTGCAGAATTCCATTCTTACACATCCAGTCCTGAAAACGCTGAGACGTGAATTCAGCACCGCAATCACTTTGAATTCTAGCGATGCGAACATTGTGTTGGGTATTGACATAAGTTGCAAAGTCTTTAAAGATCTGAAAGGTCTCTGATTTTTCCTTCATAGGAAATACAAATCCATATTTAGAATAATTATCAACAATTGTTGAGAAATATTTTTTTCCACCAAGTGTTGGTGCAAATGGACCTACTATGTCAGTGTGTACCAAATCAAAAATGCGTGTTGACCGACGTGTAGTGTGTTTTGGAACAGCTGCTGCTTTGGATTTGGCTTTCTTGCAGACAGCACAATCCAAGAACACCTTACACCCCTTCAGATCCAAACCTTTCACGAATTCCGGCATCATTCTGAGAACACGAAAACTGGCATGCCCCAATCATCGATGCCACTTATGGATACACCTGGAATGTAAAGGTTTACCTGTTAGTGAATTTTCAACATTTTTATGAGACACATCAGGCTTGCTTTGAGCAAACTGTTTCTTTTTATTGGCTTTAGGAGCCTTTGGTGTAGCTACAGGATCTCTCTCTGAGACATCTCTCTCTGGGCCTGTGCTCTCCTTTGGATATTTTATACTTGCCTGTGCTTGCGAGTTAGACTTTGGCTTTAGGTAATAAACACCACCAATCAATATGGTTTCAGCAACAATATTACCCTCTTTAACCACATAACTTGCTTTTTCAAAATGGTGAACCTGGTACTTGGACACCCTCGACAAATGACTTTGGCTAAGCAAACTACAGGTTGCTGTTGGTATATAACAAACATCAGGAATCAGTGCATTGAGCTCTTCAATATAAACAGTTCCTTTTCCCTTGACCTGAACAGGATAATTTGAAAAAGTGTACGGTTCACACATGTCAGCTTCAGGCTCGTGCATCTCTGTGAACAGATCTCTTCTGTAGGTAACATGCACTGCTGCTCCACTGTCTAAAGTCCAGAGAAGGTTGTGGATCGTTGGTTAATGCCAGTGTGAGGTGTGGAGCTTGTAGATCACGCCTGGGACCGCGACGACCTTGTCCTCTGCCTCTGCCTCTGCCTCTGGAATCTGTTCCTCTGGGCTGGTACCTGGTGGGTGCTTGAGATCGTTGGGGACAATCCCAGGTGGCATGTCCCACACGATCGCAGATATAGCATCCTGGCATCCTTGGAATGAAGTCTCTTCCTCGGAAGGTACGCGCTAGAGCTCTTGATGCAGGTGGTCCTCTCAAATGTGGGCGTGGCTTGCATGAGTGCTTCTTCTTCAGTTAAAATTCTGCATACATGATCAACTGTGCACTGAGCAATACCTGCTTGGCCACCAGGGGGCGCTGGAGCTGGCACTGGTGCTGGCACTGGTTGACCTGCTAAATGCATTTGTGGCTGTGCTATTGCTGGTCTAACCTGTGGTTGCATGTGGACTTGTTGCTGTTGAACTGTTATTGGTATTAGAGCACCACCAATTTGACATGCAGTAGGTGCTGGCATCTGCACCTGAGGCATTTTACTAGCAGCTATATCAGGAAGCCGAGTTGATGCAATTTGGGTAGCCTCAGGAGGCATTTGCATAACTGGAGATATATTATCTTGTAAAAAAAAATCCTCATTAACATCTCATCAAAAGATTTGTGTAGAATGTTTTTATGTTCATGTAATGTATGCATTTTGTCAGCAGATGGTGCTACAACTTTAGAAAACACAGGAGTTCTCACTGAGTCAGGTTCATAAGACACTCCACGTGACGTAGGCACAGCCCTCTGGTCTGATTGGTCTGACACCACACCCATGTGACCAACTTGTGGGTGGACCCTTGGCTTCCAAGAAGAAGGCAAGATGGAGGGCTCAGGAACTTGAACCACAACCCATTCTGGCTGAAGGATAATGCAAAAGCCTTGGCTTTTTATATTTTGTTCATAACCTTCAATTTCTCTCAAAAAAACATGCATAAGATTCTGCCTCATTGTCTGCTCTGGAGACATTGGAGAATAAAGAATTTCACCTTTCTCTTTGGGTGAAAATGCTCAGCTGACTGTACAACTTTAGGTTTTGCTCCAAGTAATTCATAATCTTGAGTATATGCTTTTTCAGACTGAGCTTTCTCTTGGGAAGTAACATAGCATGCATCATAGATATAGGAAGAATTTACAGACCTGGTCTCTTGTTGCTCTTCCATGGCAGAAGTATGTGGAGTGACTGCCATAAATCTCGGACGAGTCCTCCTTTGTTTCATCTTTGCTTTCGAGGCATTATCTTGCAGTTATTCACCAAGTCCTCAGACCTGGGGAACTAACTAAAATAAGCCTTATCATCACAACAGCAAAGAAAACATAATTGATCCTGAAGCTTTGAAGCTCTGAAGCTTTGAAAACCATCCTCTCTACCAATGTCAAGCCTTTCTCTACTACCATTTTCAAAGGCTTTGAAAAACCTCTTGCCAGGGAGTAAAAAATCTTCCAAAACATCCCTGCTAATTAGAGGTGACAGACCTGTTCCTTCTTTTTGCTGTCAATGATGATAAAAATGAGACCGGAAAGTAATCTAAGAACATTTTTATTTATAAAATAAAGAAACCTACACGAGCTACATGTTTGCAACCTAATCTCCACCAAGGCATATAGAAAAAGAACAAAGGAAAAATATAACAGAAGTTACAAAGGAAGTGAAGTATAAACTTTGTACACATGCGCAGTGGATCAAAATATCACAAGACTTTCTTATCTTATTACTATGGAGACAAGATAACACAGTGCTGGCTAGCAGACACCTGCTTGCTATAATATGAGCTTAGAAGCTTGAAAGACAAACCAAAAAAATGCAGTGACAATGGATTAAATTCAGCTATTAAAAGGAAAAAGATATTCCATAAACTAGGAAAATTAAACATGGATATAATTTCCTTACAAGAAGTGCAAATCAAAAGGCAACATGCACATTTGTTGAATAGTTCTAGAATTGGGACTATATTTACATCACTGGCACAACAAAATAAAAGAAGAGTCGTCTTATATATTAGAAATACAATTAAAGCCAAGCAAATCTATGCAGATGAAGAAGGAAGAATATTGATGGTTGAAATAATAGACAATAACTCAAAAGTACTTTTAATCGCAATCTATGCTCCCAATAACCAGCAAGACCAATTTTATAAGAATCTACATAATAAAATAATTGAACTGGATGATGATAAGATATGCATTCTTGGAGATTTCAATGCAATTGTAAATACTGAACTGGACTATAAAACACAGAAAACAAACAAGAAGAACAGGAAAATATTACCTAAATCTTTTTTTAAGATGGTGGAGGAGCTGAGTATTAAAGATATTTGGAGAGAATTGAATAGCAAAAATAGACAATTTACATTTTACTCAAATAGACATTTATCATGGTCAAGAATAGACATGATTTGGTTGTCAACAGATTTAATACCTAATATTCAAGAAGCAAGTATTGATACAAACATTTGGGCTGACCACAATCCAATAAGGGTTAAATGGAAAGGACAGAAGAAAAGATCAAGATGGACTTTGAATAATTTAATTTTGAAAGAAAAGGAATTTATTAAACATCTGGAAAAAGAGTTGGCTTTCTTCCTTAAAGAAAACAAATCAGGAGAAACCTCATTACAAAATGTATGGGACACCATGAAAGCATATACCAGAGGGATAATTATAACTTATACAAGAAGAAAGAATATTAAAAAGAGACAAACACAACAATCTTTAGAACAAGAGTATAAAAAACTGGAGAAGGATTTACAAAAATATCCACAACACAAAACTACCAAAAACCAAATGGATATAATTAAACACAAAATTGGACTAATGGAAAAAGAAGAACTGGCACAAAAGATTAGAGCAGCTAAAAAGAACTATTTTGAAAATGCAAATAAACCAGGAGATGTTTAGCATACAAATTAAAGAAAGAAAAGAATCAAAGAGAATACCACAATTAATGGATGAAAATGGGCAATATGTTATGAA
>SOZL01001803.1:0-25213 GCA_009733165.1 Naja naja | reverse complement strand
TATACCACTCTATAAAGCCTTAGTAAGACCACACCTAGAGTACTGCATCCAGTTTTGGTCACCACATTATAAAAAAGATGTTGAGACTCTAGAAAAAGTACAGAGAAGAGCAACCAGGATGATTAGGGGACTGGAGACTAAAACATACAAGAATGTTGCAGGAACTGGGCATGGCTAGTCTAGTGAAGAGAAGGACCAGGGGAGACATGATAGCAGTCTTCCAATATTTGAGGGCTACAGGAGGAAGGGGTCAAGTTAAAGCAAGCCTGTAGGCCAGACAAGGAATAATGGATGGAAACTGAACAAGGAGAGATTTAACCTGGAAATAAGGAGAAACTTTCTGACAGTGAGAACAATCAACCAATGGAACACCATGCCCTCGGAAGTTGTGGGAGCACCATCACTTGAGACTTTCAAGAAGAGATTGGACTGCCATTTGTCAGAAATGGTGTAGGGTCTCCATTGGGCGGGGTTGGACTAGATGACCTACAAGGTCCCTTCCAACTCTGATTATCTGTTATCTGTTATCTGTTATGTCTTTTTTCTATTTTTTTGAAATAAAAGTTTTTTATTTTTATCACAAAAACAAACATAAAACCTTTCTGTTCCACAGTGTGTCAGTTGAGTACATATTTCTTCATGCACAAAATAATATCATACATATTTAACTTGTATATATTTATAATCATTCTTATCAATATTTTATATCAATGTGATGTCACTTATTCTATTATCCTTAATTTCTTTTCAAATCCTTAACTTCAATAATATATTTTCAAGTTCATTTTCTTACTCTATCTAACTCATCTATTTATCAGTAACAATATGTTATACTATACTTATATAATTCAACTCTTTTACTCTTCTATCCAACCATTCATAAAAGGGATTCCAAATTTTATAATAGATTCCAAATTTTATAATAGTCTTTTTCTTCTTGTTCTCTAATTGCCATTGTTAATCTACTTATTTTGCACATTCCATTATTTTCTTAATTATTTCTCTTCTGTTGAATTTTTTCATTTCTCCAATTTTGTGCAAATATAATCCTAGCTGCTGTTAAAATATTAATAATCAAATATGTTAATTCTTTTTTATAACCCTCAGGCAAAATTCCCAATAAAAATGTCTCTGGTTTTAAGTCTATAGGTTGTTTTATCATCTTCTCCAGCCACATGTGTATTTTAGCCCAATACTTTTTAGCCTCTGTGCATGTCCACCACATGTGGTAATACGATCCTGGTAACTTCTGGCATTTCCAACACTTCGCCAACTTATCTTCAAAGATCTTAGCAATTCTCATTGGAGATAGATGCCACCTGTAAAACATCTTATACAAATTCTCTTTATAGGCCGTTGACATAGTTAATTTATAATTTCTAGACCATAATGTCTGCCATTTATCAAGATCTAGTCCATATCCAAAATTTTTCCCCCACGCAATCATTGTTTCTTTTACTTGTTCATCCTCTAACTTCACTCCTAATAGATAACCATATAGTTTTTTAATCAACTTCTCATCAGTTCCTGTTAGGATTTTATCTAATTCAGTCAATTCCTTATAAAACCGTCATCTTAGTGTCTTTTTCATACCTTGTGTGTATTTGCAAATACGAGTACCAATTTATATTTATCCCTTGTAAATCAAATTCTTGCTTTGTTTTGAGTTCACCCTTTTCATTCAAAATTTCATCATATCTAATTATGTGTTCCTTTTTAAATAACTGTGGATATGAAAAGTCTTCTGAAGTTGATGACCAGACTGGTATTTTCATATAATGATAGTCTCTTATCTTTTCCCATACTGTTAATAAAGCATCTGTAATATAATATCTCCTAAAATATCCATGTGCCTTACTTTCTTTATACCATAAAAATGTATGCCAACCCAATTGTAAATCATGTCCTTCTAACGTTAGTAATCTGGCATTTTTCAATACAATCCATTCCTTCATCCACATCAATATTGTTGCCTGATAATATAATTCCCAATTGGGTAATCCAAAACCCCCTCTCAACCTTGCATCCTGTAGTAATTTTATCTTGATTCTTGCCTTTTCCCCCGCCAAATAAATTTCATCAACATTTTATTTAAGTCTTCAAAATATTTTCTTTCCAGTCTTACTGGAATCGTTTGAAATAGATACAATATTTTTGGCAGTATGTTCATTTTAATTTTTTTTTAATTATTTTATATGCCGCCTTCTCCAGAGACTCAGGCGGCTTACATACCTTGGGATACAACCCAGTGTGCTCAGCAATAGCCTTCATTCCATTGTATATGCCTGCTTATTACTAAGCGGCATTTTTACAAGGTCAGCTAATTGCCCCCAACAATCTTGGGTCCAATTTACCTACCCGAGAGGATGGAAGCCTGAGTCAACCTTGAGCCTGGTGGGATTCGAGCCTACAGCAGTTGTAGGCAGCTGGAACTTAAGTGCAGGCAATTAACAGCCTGAGCCACCAAGGCTGTCGCTATTCTACCTATTAAGGATAGTTGTAGATTTTTCCATTTTTCTAGATCTATCGCAATCTGTTGTAATAATCTGTCATAGTTATTTTCTGTAAGTGTTCCACATCTAGCTGTCATTTGTATCCCTAAGTATTTCACTTTTTTGTAATTTGAATATTTAATTTGTCCATTAGTCTTTTCTTTTGTTTTTCTGTCATATTTTTCACCAAAATTCTTGTTTTTTCTTTGTTTATTTTCAGTCCTGCTACTTCACCAAACTCCTCTATTTCTCTAATCAACTTTGGGCCTGTTTCCAATGGTTCTTCCAATATAAAAATCAAATAATCTGCAAAGTCTTGTAATTTATACTCTTCATTTTTTATTTTCATTCCTTTTATTTCTCCATTTTTTCTAATATTTCTATTCAAGACTTCCAATGTCAATACAAATAATAGTGGGGATAACGGACAGCCTTGTCTAGTTCCTTTTAAAATATTGAAGTTTTCTGTCAATTCTCTATTTATGATTACTCTTGCTGTTTGCTTGTTATATGCATTCGTATATCTGTCTCCAAAACCCATCTCCTCCAATTGCATCAACATAAACTGCCAATTCACATTGTCAAATGCTTTCTGTGCATCTAAAAACACTAATGCCATTTTTTTCGCTGAGTGGGTTTCATAATATTCCAAAGTGTTCAATATTATCCTCATATTATTTTTTATTTGTCTGTTAGGCAGAAATCCATTTTGATCTGAATGTATAAAATAGTTTAAATATCTTTTTAGTCTTTCTGCCATTATTGAAGCAAATATTTTATAATCAGCATTTAGCAGGGATATTGGTCTGTAGTTTTTGATTTGTTGTGGGTCAGTATCTTCTTTTGGTATAAGTGTAACATATGCTTCTGTCCATGAATCGGGTATTTTATTTATTGTCAAAACTTCATTCAATAGTTCCAACATTGTAGTAGAGATTGTTTCCTGAATTGTCTTATAAAATTCAGCTGGTAACCCATCCGGGCCAGGAGCTTTTCCAGTATTTTGTCTATTTATTGCTTCTGTCAACTCCATTGTTATTTTTTCATCTAACATGGTCTTTACTTCCTCGGGTATTTTCAGTAGTTCTGCCTCTTGTAGATATTGCTGTATTTTGTTTTCTAATATTGTCCCTTGATCATATAGTTTCTCATAAAATTTCTGTACTATTTTTTTTCTTTTCATTTTCATAACATAACATGCCATTTTCATCCATTAATTGATGGATTCTTTTTCTTTCTTTAATTTGTATGCTAACCATCTCCCTGGTTTATTTGCATTTTCAAAATAGTTCTGTTTAGCTCAGACCTGGGCATTATACGGCCTGTGAGCCACATCCGGCCCCCCCGGATGACCCCTCGATGGCCCAGATGACAGACCGGCATTGTACGCCCGGCCAATTTGTTGACTCTGACTAAAATAGAAAGGTTAACTGGAAATTCCAAAATAAACATACTTTCTAATTTCACCTCATTCATGGACTAAAGCTGCACTGCTTTTATACTGAAGTTGCTTTTTTTTAAATTCAATGCACATAAAGATGTAATATGTATCAAGACGCATGCGGTGATTGAACGCTATCAGAAGACACTTTAGCCCTCAAAATGTCAGCTCAGGCTAAAAAAGAAAGGTAGATTCCGAATGTAGGATTTTCAACAAAAATTGGACGGCTAAGTATTTATTTACTGAAGTTGGAGGTAAAGCCGTGTGAAAGAGTGCTTGGTAGACTCTGCAGCACTAATATGCCCTGAAAAAAAAGCCGCATTTGAGCAAGTCCTGCTGTCCAGGCAGACCGTGACGAAGAGGATCGAGGACATTGCAGGGAACTTGGAGCTACAACTGCAATGTGAAGTGCCAAGTTTTGACTTTTTCTCCTTGGCTTTGGACGAGAGCTGTGATGTCCATGACACAGCCCAGATACTCATATTCATCTGTGGGATAATGCCGGACTTCAAGATTACGGAGGAGCTGGCAGCGATGCAGTCGTTAAAAGGGACGATGACAGGGAGCGATCTCTTCACGGAGGTAAATACGTGTATGGACAAGTTGGGACTGAAATGGGACAAATTGGCAGATGTCACCACGGACGGCTGTCCAAATCTTACAGGAAAAAAAGTCGGACTTTTAAAACGTATGCAGGATAAAATGAGTGAAATTGACCCAGATCAGAAATTGGTATTTTTACATTGTATTATACACCAACATGTGTTGTGCAAACCAGTGCTAAAATTTAACCATGTTATTGATGTTGTTACTAAAATAGTAAACTTCATCAAGGCACGGGCACTGAATCACAGACAGTTTGTCACACTTCTGGAGGAGCATGAGACTGAGCCTAGTGACATTGGCTACCACACTTCAGTCAGATGGCTCAGCCTGGGCAAAATGCTAAAAAGAGTCTGGGACCTGAAAGCACAGATTCGAGAGTTTTGTGAGATGAAAGGCAAAGGCATCCCAGAGCTTTCAGATGAGGACTGGATGGAAGATTTTGCATTTGCTGTTGATGTGACTGCCCTGATGAATGAACTGAACACCAAGCTGCAAGGCAAGGGCCTCTTTGTACATGAAATGCACACCCTGGTGAAGGCTTTCATGAGAAAGATACAGTTTCTTTCAAGACAACTGGAGAGCAACACTCTCACTCACATGCAAACCCTGAAAGAAGTCACACCATCAGCTGATCACCTGTGCAGGTACTCAGCCATGCTAGGAGCAGTGCATGGTGAGTTTTTAAGGCGCTTTAAGGATCTCAGAACAATGGAGGGTGAAATGCACATGATTTCCTCTCCCTTTACCTTCAGTGTGGATGATGCATCCAGTGATGTTCAGCTGGAACTCATTGACCTGCAGTCTGATGCAGTACTGGCAGAGCACTTTAAGACAGGATCTCTGCTGGATTTCTACTCTTCTCTCAAGGAGGAGAACTTTCCTAACATTAAGAAACATGCTCAGAAGATGTTTGTTCTCTTTGGCTCTACCTACATTTGCGAACAAACATTTTCAGTGATGAAATTTACAAAATCCAGATATAGATCCTCTCTCACTGATGATCATCTGTCAGCTGTGCTTTGCATCTCCACTTCAGACATTCAACCTGACTTTGATGCACTCGTTAAAGCCCAGGAGAGATTAGATTTCTCTCACTGAACAAGGAAAAAGAACACACCAAATGAGGTGGTTAGACCACAAATGTAGGCATGTTAAGGCACCATATAGCAGTGAACTGGGACACTTTATCTGGAAGCCTTTTTCTCAAAATCACAGTTCAGTGACAGTTCAATAAGTTGTTTCTAGCTTAATGTTTGGAGCACAAAGACAATGTTGAGATGTCTTTAAAATGATCAGAACCTTTACATAACTTTCCAACAGTATATGAAACCCAAATGTGTTTTGGAGTGAATGTGACTGAAAATGTTCACTAATATGAGTCACAAATAGTAAAAAATGTTAACATTTTGTCTACCATTGTTTTGAGAAATTTGTGTGAATAAATTACATTTTTTGGAAGGCAACCTCACTTTTTCATTGCATAACTTTAACATATACTAGTCTTGCCCTTGTCAAAACAATGCTATTTACTGCTTTTTATATAAAGAAATACAATAAATATTATGCAGAATTGAGTTCAGCCTTTTGGCCCGCCCTCCACAATATTTTCTGTTTCTTATGCCCCATGGAAAAAATAATTGCCCACCCCTGGTTTAGCTCCTCTAATCTTTTTTTGCCAGTTCTTCTTTTTTCCATTAGTCAATTTTGTGTTTGATTATATCCATTTGGTTTTTGGTATTTTTTGTGTTGTGGATATTTTTGTAAATCCTTCTCCAGTTTTTTTTGTTCTAAGATTGTTGTGTTTGTCTCTTTTCAATATTCTTTCTTCTTGTATAAATTATAATTATCTCTCACAATTATCACGCTTTCATGGTGTCCCACACATTTCTGTAATGAGGTTTCTCCTGATTTGTTTTTTTCTTTAAGGAAGAAAAGACAACTCTTTCAGATGTTTAATAAATTCTTTTCTTTCAAAATGAAATTGATTCAAAGTCCATCTTGATCTTTTCTTCTGTCCTTTGCATTTTTATTTTTTTTAATTACATTTATATATTTAGCCTTCTCCGAAGACTCAGGTGGCTTACAATTTTGGAGCACAACCCAATGTGCTCAGCAATAGCCTTCATTCCATTGTATATGCTGCTTATTACTAAGCGGCATTTTACAAAAGTCAGCTAATTGCCCCCAACAATCTTGGGTCCTCAATTTACCTACCCGAGAGGATGGAAGCTGAGTCAACCTTGAGCCTGGTGGGATTGAGCCTACTAATTGTAGACAGCTGGATCTTAGAGCAGGCATTAACAGCCTGAGCCACCAAAGCTCCATTTAATCCTTATTGGATTGTGGTCAGCCCAAATGTTTGTATCAATATTTGCTTCTTGAATATTAGGTATTAAATCTGTTGACATCCAAATCATGTCTATTCTTGACCATAATCAATGTCTATTTCAGTAAAATGTAAATTGTCTATTTTTATCAATTCTCCAAATATCTTTAATATTACTCAGCTCATATCCACCATCTTAAAAAAAGATTTAGGTAATATTTTTCTGTTCTTCTTGTTTGTTTTCTGTGTTTTATAGTCCAGTTCAGTATTTACAACACTGAAATCTCCAAGAATGCATATCTTATAATAATCCAGTTCAATTATTTTATTATGTAGATTCTTATAAAATTGGTCTTGCTGGTTGGTGGACATAGATTGATGATTAAAAGTACTTTTGAGTTATTGTCTATTATTTCAACCATCAATATTCTTCCTTCTTCATCTGCATAGATTTGCTTGGCTTTAATTGTATTTCTAATATATAAAACGACTCCTCTTTTATTTTGTTGTGCCAGTGACGTAAATATAGTCCCAATTCTAGAACAATTCAACAAATGTGCGTGTTGTCTTTTGATATGCACTTCCTGTAAGGAAATTATATCCATGTTTAATTTTCCTAGTTTATGGAATATCTTTTTCCTTTTAATAGCTGAATTTAATCCATTTATATTTGTTGAAATCAGTTTCTTTTCCTCTTCCATTATTATTTATACTTTATAGTTAGGATTTATTGCTCTTGTTGTTCTCTGTTCCCTTGGTTCTGTAATTATCATTTGTACCTGCTCCTCCTCCTGCCTCCTCTCCTCCCTTTGTTCCTTCTCCATTTTCTTTCCCATTTCTGCTCATATTTTAAGTTCCTCTTCTCTTGCTCTCTTTCGTCTTCTGTTCCTCCAAAGTATTCGTCTTCTAGTTCCTCCAAAGTATTCATCATAGAATAATTCTGCTCTCCACGAGTCAATTCTGTGTCTTTGTTCTCATGAAATAAATGTCAAACCTTCCGGAATCAACCATCTATAGTTAATTTCTTTTTTGATTAACATCTTTGTCAAGAATTGATATTCTCTTCTTAAATCTCTCACTTTTCTTGATATTTGTTTCAAAGCTATAATGTTTTTTCCTTTGTACTTCAATAGATTGTCTCTTGCCTTCTGCAGTATCTCAGTTCTTATTGTTTTCTTGGTAAATCTCACATGTACTTCTCTGGGTAATTTGTTTCTCATTGCATATTTGGTAAATATGCAATATATTTCATCCATTCCATCCATCACCTTTTCTTTGGTCATCTCCAAGGGTTCCGCTAGTATTTCTGTCATAATTTCTTTAAGGTTTTCTCCCTTTTCTTCCTCAATATTTTGAAATCTTAAATAGAAATCAGCTTTTTCCATTTCCCAAGATATTGAATCTTTCCCTTTCTCACTTTTGACCCTTGTCAATCTATTATCTATTTCTCCCACTTTCTTGTCTGTTTTATCACCTCTTTCTTCCATCTTCTGTATTTTTTCTCCATATATTGTTAATATCTGTTGTATATTTCCTTCCATCTTCTCCATCCTTTCCTCTAACTTCTACATTCTATCTTCTGCATGCTTCCCTTGGTCTTGTATTACTTGTAACATAGACTTAATTTCTTGCATAGAAGTCTCCTTTTCTTTGTCTTTCTCCTGTCGCAACATCGTAGTAATAGATTGTTGACCAGCTGAGCTCAGCAATGAGGAAGTAGGAATTGATGATCCTGTAGGTATTCTCTTACTCATGTCAAATCAAATTATAATCCATTTGCAAAAACCCAAGGGAAGATAAAAAGCAATCTTCAAATTCTTCTCTATGTTAATCCAATTTTATCCAATAAAAAAGGGGATCAAAAAGAAGAAGAAAAAAAGGAGAAAAAAAAGAAGACAAAAAAACATGATGGAATCTATGAAGTCCAATAGCAAAAAGAAAACTAGAATTCAAAGCCAATAAGGAGATCAGAGGAAAAATTTCCCCAAAAAATAAGAGGAGAAAAGAAAATAGCAATGCAAATCCATCCACTTCTAAGTAAAGTAGAAAGAAAGAAAAAAAGGAATGCCAAGATTAAAAAAAACAGCCACAAATTGTAAGCCGCCCTGAGTCTTCAAGAGAAAGAGGCGGGGATATAAATATGAATTTTTAAAAAAAATCCAAGGATAATCCACTTACTAGTCAATCAATCAATAATGGGAAGAAGAAAAAAGAAAAGGAAAAATATAAGAAAAAGATGAGGAAAAAAACCCAATCCAAAATTAATCCATATTAAAAAAATGGACCAAAATAATAGAAGAAGTGGGGGGAAAAATAAAATAAATCAAAATGTACTACAACAAAAAATAGAATTGGTCAAAAAACAAAACAAAGATAAAGCACAAAAAAAAGAAAGGTGCCCGCTATAATTTATAAATCCATTGTAACTAAGTAAAACAAAGTCTCAGTGTAACATTCAGTAAGTCCAGAAAGCCAAAGTCAAAAGCAAATATCTTGTTCAAGGTCACACTGTTCTTTCTTTCTCTTAATCTTATTCAACTTTAAAGGCAACACCTGTCTTCAGCGCTGACTTCTTATCTTTCTCTACTTCTCTTTTTCTCTTTTTTCTATTTTAAATCAGCAATAAAAAGGATAGGTTCAACCTTCTCAATCATCACACCTTTTCTTCAATTAATTTTCTAATGATAATAATAAGTTTCTAATAATCCTCTTAACTTCTCCAAAAGTTAATAATCAATAATTATTTAATTAATTATTGGTTAATCAATAATCTCAATTTATCAGTTGCTAATATCCATACTATTTATATGCTTATATTGTATTAATATTTATATTGTTATTATATAATTCTTACTCAAAAATTAATCCTTGATCAAAAATAGAATAACAGTAATATATATTAATAAATATACTAGTAAAGTTAGATAATATATAATAATATGATATAATGGTCCGGCTGGTCCGCCAGCTTCGCCCGTTCCTGGACGGGATGCCTGTGTACAGTCACTCATGCCCTTGTTACTTGTGACTTCGACTACTGCAGCGCTCTCTATCTAGGACTGCCCTTGCATACCATCCGGAGACTGCAGCTGGTGCAAAATCTTGTGGCAGCGGGCAGTGATGGGAGTTTCAGTTCTCCCATGTTAGCCTCCTCCTGCGCTGCCTGCATTGGTTGCCGGTTGCCCTCGGGTGAGATTCAAGGTTTTAACTTTAACATACAAAGTCCTACATGACATGGGTCCTTATTACTTAAGGGAGACTGCTGGGGCGAATACTAACCGCCCTGTGCAAGTCACAGACAGGGACTCCTTGGGGTCCCATCAGCGAGCAATGCCGCCTGGCGGTCCCCGGCGACTGCCTACTCTGTTGCGGTCCCTGAACTCTGGAACCAACTTCCCTGGGGCTCCGCTTGGCCCCGACCTCCGCACCTTCCGCCATGACCTGAAGACCTGGTTATTTGACCAATCGGGCTGTGACCCATGGGTGGGGTGGTTTTAGATTTTGGTGGATTTTAAGTTTTGTATTAATTGGGACCATTAGTTTAATTCTTTTTAAATATTTATTGTGTTTGTTTTATTGTAAGCTTGAGTCTTGGAGATGGGGTGGCATATAAGTCCCATTAATAAATAAATAAATAAATAATATATAATAATATGATAGTACCAATTTCTAGTACCAGAAACCTTAATATCAGATATATAAATCTAGAGATAAAAATAGTACAGCAGTATCTTGAAAAGCATAAATGATTTTCCCCCTTCTTTCACCTTTACTTTTTTTTTTTTAGATTTATTACTTTTTAGTTTCAATCAAGTTTTCTTTCTTCCCAGTGACCAGCAGATGTCTCTCAAACTCAGTCTCTAAGTCTCTTTCTCTGATCTTAAATATTCTGTGTCACTGTCTCTGTAACGTCCATTTTAAATCCAAAGTCCAGTTTCAGTTTTAATTCAGAGTTGCAGTCAAGTTTGCAGCTTCAGAGCTCAGAGCTTAATATAGAGCCATACCCAGGCTCCTTCCAGTTTCCATTTCCAAACAGTCCTCATTGGCTGACCCAGTTGCCATGCCTATTCATTGGCTGACCTTGTTACCATGTCTCTGCCAGTTCATGAATATTCTGACACTCCTCCCTTCATGACTAGAAGAGACATAAATCCAATTAACTTAATATTCTTTTCATGGTGCACTCCACCCAATGGCTTGGTCATTATTATTATTATTATTATTATTATTATTATTATTATTATTATTATTTAGACTTGTATGCCGCCCTCTCTCCCTAAGGACTCAGGGCAACTCACAGAAAAAAATACGATACAATAAATTAACTAAAAAATGATTAAACAGTACAAGCCTAATATTAAACATTAAAACTATTAAAATTATTTTAAAAGAAGCCCCCCCCCTTGGTTCAGTACAGGCCAGCCTGCTGAAATAACCAAGTCTTTAGGTCAAGGAGCGGAGATCAGCAAATGAAGTCAAGGGAGTTGATTCCACAGCCAGATTGTCTTTTGACGTACAGTAAAGCAAGCTAGTCAATTTACATTTGATGGCTTCTCTTACATTACAATATTTAAATATTTAAATGGCCTTGGACCTGGCCATTTTAAACAACTTTCATCCGGTCTCCAACCTTCATTTTTTGGCGAAGGTTGTTGAGAGCATGGTGGCTCAGCAGCTTCCACTTTTTCTGGAGGAAGCGGACTATCTAGATTCGTATCAATCTGGCTTCCAGCTGGGGTACAACACGGAGATGGCATTGGTCGCACTGGTGGATGATCTCTGGAGGACTCAGGACAGGGGATTTTCCTCTGTCCTAGATCTCTGGCTTTCGATACCATCAGCCATGGTATCCTATTGCGGCGCCTCGAGGGGTTGGGAGTGGGGGGCACTGTTCTGCAGTGGTTCTCCTCCTACCTTTCGGGGCATTTGCAATCGGTGTTGGCGGGGGGACAGAGCTCAACTCCGAGGGCTCTCACTTGTAGGGTCCCTCAGGAGTCGGTCCTCTCACCCCTCTTGTTCAACATCTATATGAAGCCACTGGGTGAGATGATCCGTGGTTTCGGGGTGAGGTATCATCAGTATGCTGATGATACCCAGTTGTTCATCACCCAACCAAATCAGTGATGCCCCCTCCATGATGTCCCGCTGTCTGGATGCGGTATGGATCTGGATGGGCAGGAACAGGCTGCAGCTCAATCCGGCCAAGACTGAGTGGCTGTGCATACAGGCATCTCGGATCAGTCAGCAGGTTCCATCTTTGGTCATGGGGAGAGGTGTTGCCCCGTGGAGGAGCATGGAACCTAGGGGTCCTCCTGGATTCACGGCTCAGTTTGGAGGAGCAGGTGAGGGCTGTGTCCAGGAGGACTTTTGCCCAGGTTCGGCTGGTTCACCAGCTACACCCATACCTGGACCAAGATGCCCTTCGCATGGTCACTCATGCACTTGTCACATCCCGACTCAACTACTACAATGCTCTCTATTTAGGACTGCCCTTGCATACCACCGGGCTTCAGCTGGTGCAGAATGCGGCGTCGCGAGGTTGTGGATGGGTGTATCCCGATACTCCCATTTCGCCCCTCCTGTGCAACCTGCATTGGTTGCGTTTGCCCTCGGTGAGATTCAAGGTATTATTATTAACATTCAAAGTCCTACATGGCTTGGGTCCGGGTATTTGGGCGTCCCCTGCCAACATCAGAATGCCGATTGCTGTGCGTGCACAGAACAGGGACTCCTTAGGGTGCCATCCGCAAGACAGTGTCGGCTGGCGGTTGCCCGAGGAGGGCCTATTCTGTAGCGGCTCCGCTGTGGAACCAACTACCCTTGGAGCTCGTTTGGCTCCTGATCTCCGCTCCTTCCGCGATCTAAAACCTGGCTGTTTGAGCAGGCCGGGCTGGACTGACTTTTGCAGGTAGTGTTTTAAATTGGGTTTTAGTTGTTTGGGCTTGTTTGGGTTTAATTGTTTTAAATTATTTATTGTTCGTATTTTTAGTTGTAGACCCTGAGTCCTTCGGGAGAGGGGGCAGCATACAAGTCCAAATAAAATAAAAAAATAAATAAAAATAAAGTCCACATGCTTGCTTCTATTTTTTCCTCTTTCACCTGTTGCCATTTTAATGCAGGCAGCATTATCCTCATACACTGTTACAGCTTCATTTACCTTTACATTTAAATCCTGTAACAGCTATATGTACCAAGTTATCTCTGAACAGAGTTCAGACAAAGCAGTACATTCTGCCTCTGCAGTAGAAATGTCGACAGTTGTTTGCTTCCTGGACTTCCAACCAATTAAAGCCCCTCCAAACAATACCACAATCCCAGAATTGGACTTTCTGGTTTTTACATCATTTGCATAATCACTATCAACATAGCATTTCAATTTTAATTCTTCAGAGACCTGTATTTGAAAACCCAAATTCATAGTTCCCTTCAAATACCTGAGAATCCTTTTTACAGCCATCCAATTCAATTGTGTTGGTGCAGCAGTAAAGCGACTGCAAATGCTTATTGCACAAGCTATGTCTGGTCTGGACCACTGTGACAGATATAACAGGCTCCCTATTGCTGACTGATATATCTCTCTGATCACATTCACACAAACTGTTATGAAAATCTGTACTCATAGGTGTTGGAGCAGTATTACAATCTTTCATGTTATATCTCTCCAACAACTGTTCAATTTTTTTGACTGAGAATATAACCACCTTTCTCAGTCTTTTGTATCTCTACACCAAGATAATTTTTTATTTCTCCCAAATTCTTTAGTTCAAATTTCTTCTCCAACTTATTAGCAAATTTGTTTACCTGTGATACAACCTTCTCAATGAAGCAAAGATCATCCACAAATACTAATAGTTGGCAATCCCCACCTTTTAACTTTCCAGTGCATATGCAACCATCAGCCTTGCAACTCTTGAAACCAAGACCTTTCTCTTTTTTTAATAAGCTTTATTCAATTTTCAAAAGTTTTAAAAACATAAAATAAAATTATATACATGATTATGTCAATGTCAAGACATCATTTACATTTCCTTATCTTATTTCTATACATATTATCTTATTACATTACAATTGCATATTTCTTATTCTTATTCTAAATTTATATCACATATTTTCATCATATATTTCTATTTATTCTACAATCAATATATATATAATTTCCTATTCTTTACTTAATCACAACATTGTTTTTTGTCCTATTCTTAAACCATGCACACCAGGCGTCCCAGACTATATAATATGTCAATTCATCTTTATCTTTTAATTTTAGAGTCAGCCTGTCCATTTCTGCACAGTCCAATATTTTCTTTATGACTGCTCCCTCTGATGGCATATTTCCCTGTTTCCAAAATTGCACATATGAGATCCTAGCGGCAGTTAATATATGCAGCATAATATATCTATCCTCTTTACTATATTTCCCCTTTATTATACCTAACAAAAACAATTCTGGTTGAAATTCAATCTTTTGTTTTATTATTTCTTCTAACCATAATCGAATTGTATTCCAATATTTTTTTGACTTCTGGGCAGGTCCACCACATATGGAAGTAGGTACCCCTTTCTTTCTTACACTTCCAACATTCTGGATTTTGATTCACAAACATTTTTGCTAACCTTGTGGGGGGGTAAGTGCCACCTATAAAACATTTTGTACATGTTTTCTCTATACGCTGTGGACAGAGTTAATTTATAATTTGTCCCTGCCATCAGCTAGCTCAGTCTGTCACATAAAATTTGCTTGCCATGAGTCTGCACTGAATAATAGAACCTTCAGTCCTAAGGGAGGTTTGGCTGTGCTTAAAAGCACAGCCAAAGATCTAAAGACTAGCTAGAAAGCAAGCAATCCAACCATTTCCTGCTTCCTAGCTAAGCTAAATCTCCTGGCACAGCAGAACAGCTGATGGTTGGAAAAATGGCAATTTAGCAGGCAAGTTTGCCGGATAAGTAGTGAGTGGGCGGGAGGGTTCAATATGTGGGCAGCTTGTGCCTTGTATTTCTGTGTGCAGCCTGAATTAATTGCTGTTTGGGGGGGTGCTCTGGGGTAGATTTCTCTGAGGCCCACCAAAATCTTTCTTCATGGCTCCACCAGTGGGCTGTTTGACTGATCGCAACGCTGTTCTAAACTATCTTTTTTGCTTTAGCCTTACTGTTGGAATATAATTTTTTTCTCTTCCTTTTTCTTTTTCCCCTTTAATACTACTTGTGGATTATCTTTTTATATATATTACTATTATTATTGCTTTTTCTTCTTTTTCTTGCATTACTCCTATGAGGATTTTATATTTTTAAACATTTTGCTTTTAAATTTTATAAATACAAATTTTTCTTTTTATTTTGACTTTTATTTTTTCTTGCTCCTTGCTCCTTGGGATAAAGAACTTGGCTTTTTCTTTCCCTTGTTTTTTCTTTTTCTTTTTTCTTCCTTTATAATTTGATTAAGGTAGAGAAGAACCTGAAGAAAATTGGTCCTGGTGTTGTTGGCAGATATTTTTTTGACTAGGATTACAACTAACTAGAGATGAGGAAGACAGCTGCTACAGTTTCATCTATTCCTACCTCCTCCTCATTAAGTCCAACCAGTCAGCGGTCAATTCATACTATGTTACAGCAGGAGAAAGAGAAGGAGAGAGAAAGGGAGAAGGAGAAGGAAAAGGAAGTTTCAATGCAAGAATTAAAAATGATAATGCAAGCAATACAAGAACAAGGGAGGCATATGGAAGATAAAATGGAAAAAATGGAAGAGAGAACGGGAAAAATGGATGAGAAAATGGAGAATATACAACACATGATGATGAAGAATGAAGAAAGATTTCAAAAAATAGAAAAAAGAGAAGATTGGACAGAGAAAAAGTAGGAGAAGTAGATAACAGGCTGATAGCAGTTGAGTAAGACAAGGTAAAGGGAATGATTGCCTGGGAGATGGATAGAGCCAATTTCTACCTGAGATTTCAAAATATCGAGGAAGAAAAAGGAGAAAACCTCGCAGAATTAATGATAGAAATGTTGGCAGGAGCCCTGGAGATATCCAAAGAAAAAATGATGGATGGAATTGATGAAGTGTTCCAAGTGTATATGCCATGAGAAACAAACTACCCGGAGAAGTCCATGTGAGATTTACTAAGAAAGCAATTAAAACAGAAATACTACAGAAAGCAAGAGATGACCCATTGAAATATAAAGGAAAGGAGAACATAGTCCTAAAACAAGTACCAAGAAAAGTGGGAGATCTGAGAAGAGAGTATCAATTCTTGACAAAAAATTTAATTAAGAAGGGAGTGAATTATAGATAGCTGATTCAAGAAGGCTTAATGTTTACTTGGAAAGAACAAAGACATAGATTGAATTCAATAGAGAAAGCAGAACTATTCTAGCATGAATACTTTAGAGGAAAAGAAGAAAAGAGAACAAGAGATGAGGAAATAGTTAAACCTTGAGAGGAGAAGGTTGAAGAAAGAGAAAAAGAAAAAAGAGATGGAAGGACATGAAAAGAAGGAGCAGTAGGTGGAAGGGTGGAACCAAAAGAAGCAAGAGAGCAAAGAACAACAAGAGCAATAAACCCTACATATAAAGTGTAAACCATGGAACTAAAGAAATTGATTACAATAAATATAAATGGATTGAATTCAGCCATCAAAAGGAAAAAAGTTTCATAAACTAGAAAAACTAAAATTATATATAATCTGCTTGCAAGAAGTTCACATTAAAAAACAACATGCCCAAGTATTGGACTGTGCCAGAATTGGGAATTTATACACCTCACTGGCACAACAAAATAAAAGAGGAGTAGTCCTATATATCAAGAATACAATAAAAGCCAAATTAATTTTTATGGATGAAGAAGGAAGAATACTGATGGTGGAAATAATTGACAATAATTTAAAGATGCTTTTAATAGCAATATATGCACCAAATGAGAAGCAAGAAGAATTTTACAAAAAATTGCATAAGAAAATAATAGAACTGGAATATGATAATATATGTATTCTTGGAGATTTTAATACTATAGTGGATATAGAATTGGACTACAAAACACAGAAAGTTAATAGAAAGACATTGCCAAAATCCTTTTCAAGATGGTAGAGGAATTAAGCATTCGGGACATTTGGAGAGAAATGAACGCTACAGACAATATACATTTTACTCTAACAGGCATTTATCATGGTCAAGAATAGATATGAATTGGATGTCAACAGAACTAATCTCCAACATACAAGAAGTTAATATTGAAACAAGTACTTGGGCAGACCATAACCCAATATAGGTCAAATGGCAGGGACAAAAGAAAAGATGAAGATGGACTTTGAACAATTCAATTTTGAAGGAAAAAGAATTTATACAAAATATGGAAAAAGAGCTGGCTTTTTTCTTTATAGAAAATAATAAGGAGGAAACTTCATTACAAAATGTATGGGACACTATGAAGGCCTATATCAGAGGTCTGATTATAACTTATACGAGAAGAAGGTATATTTAAAAAAGACAAACACAACAAATATTAGAGGAGGACTACAAGAAACCGGAGAAAGAACTACAAAGACATCCACAAAAAAAAAGGATATTAAAAGTCAAATGCAAATAGTTAAGCACAAAATGGGGTTGATGGAAAAAGAAGAATTGGCACAAAAAATCAGGAGAGCTAAACAGAACTTTTTCGAAAATGCAAACAAACCAGGTAGATGGTTAGCATATAAATTGAAAAAGGAGAGAGAAATGAAAAGGATAATACAATTAATAGATGAACATGGAACGGTTTGCTATGGAAATGAAGAAAAAAAAGAAATAGTACAGAAGTATTATGAGAAATTATATGATCAAGAGAATATTGAAGAAGGAAAAGTTAAACAATATCTGCAAAAAGCAGAACTACCGCAAATATCCAAGGAAACTAAGATAATGCTAGAAGGGAAAATAACAATGATGGAACTGACAGAGGCGATAAATAGACAAAATACTGGAAAAGCCCCAGGCCCAGATGGGCTACCAGTGGAACTTTACAAGACTTTGAAGGAATCTTTAAGCACTACAATGCTTGAAATAATGAATGAGGTTTTGTTATAAACTAAAGTACCTAATTAATGGACAGAGGCTTATATCACCAAAAGAAGATGCTGATCTACAACAGATAAAAAAACTACAGACCTATATCCCTGCTGAATGCAGACTACAAAATATTTTCCTCAATAATGACAGAAAGACGTAAAAGATATTTGAACTACTTTATGCATAGTGATCAAAATGGATTTTTGCCAAAGAGGCAAATAAAAGACAACATGAGAATAATATTTAATACATTGGAATACTATGAAGCACACCCAGAGAAGCAAATGGCCTTGGTGTTTTTAGATGTGCAAAAAGCTTTTGACAATGTAAATTGGCAATTTATGTTACTGCAAATGGAATAGATGGGTTTTGGAGAAAGATTTATTAAAACAATTGAGGCAATATATTATAAACAATGTGCAGAAGTAATGATAAATGGAGATTTGACAGATAACATTAATATTAAAAAAGGAACTAGGCAAGGATGTCCTCTGTCACCATTGTTATTTGTACTGACTCTGGAAGTATTAAATAGAAATATTAGGAAAGATAAAGAAATAAAGGGAATGAAAATAAAAAAGGAAGAATATAAATTGCAGGCATTTGCAGATGATCTGGTCTTTATACTAGAAGAACCATTGGAAACAGCTTCTACATTGATAGAAAAGATAGAAGAATATGGATAGGTTGCAGGATTAAAAATAAAGAAAGAAAAAACTATGATTTTAGTTAAGAGTATAACAGAAAAACAAAGAAAAGTATTGATGGAGAGATTGAATATCCAGATCACAAACAAAGTGAAAAATTTGGGAATACAATTGACAGCAAGATGTGGAACACGCAAGGAAGATAATTATTACAAATTAAAGCAACAGATTGCGACAGACTTGGAAAAATGGAAAAATTTGCAATTATCTCTTATAGGGAGAATATCTACAATTAAGATGAATATACTACCAAGGATATTATATTTGTTTCAGATGATTCCAATAAAACTAGGGAAATACTTTGAGGACTTAAACAAAATGATGTTGAAATATATATGGCAGGGAAAGAAGACAAGAATTAAACTAAAATTATTACAAGATACTAGAATGAGAGGAGGTTTGGGACTACCCAATTGGGAATTATATTAACAGGCAGTAATATTGATGTGGATGAAAGAATGGATTCTTTTGAGAAATACTAGACTGTTAATAGAGGCATTTGCATCATGATTTGCAATTGGGGTGGCATGCATTTTTGTGGTATAAGGAAAGTAAAACATATGGATATTTTTGGAGACATTATATTCGAGATGCTTTACTATCAACATGGGAGAAAATAAGGAAACAACATTATTTGAAAATACCAGTGTGGTTATCAACAATAGAGACATTTGCGTATCCAATTATTTTTAAAATGGAACATATTGTTAGATATAGTGAAATTTTAAATGGAAAGGGTGAACTCAAAACAAAGCAAGAACTAGATGAACAAGGGATAAATATGAATTGGTATGCATATGTGCAAATACATTCTAGATATGATAAAGATAGTAAGATAAGGGTTTTATAAAGAACTCACTGCATTAGGTAAAATCCTAACAGGAACTGAAGAGAGAATGATTAAAAAACTACACGGCTATTTACTAGGAGTGAAAATGGAAGAAGAACAAGTTAAAGAAACAATGATTGCATGGGGAAAAAACTTTGGATATGGGATAGATTTGGACAAATGGCAGAAATTATGGACTAGAAATTATTAATTAACCATGTCAACAGTGTGATGACCCAGGGTGGGATACAAAACAAACACAGTCACAAAAAACAGGTAAAGCCCCTTTTATTCCTTCACTTTGCTTCCAAGCTCCAAATATCCTTGACGGAAGACAAAAAACTTCCACACAAATAGTTACAAGAAGGAGGGGAAAAACAACACAAACCAGGCAAGATAAGGGCTGGAGGACGTCCACAGATAATAGAACACACACTGGGAAGGATGACACACTCAGAGAGGAACCATATACTAGAGGTATTTCCATGCTTTGTTTCCAGCTCTCACCTGTACGCATGTCCGACCTCTTATTCAGTTGTCACAGCTGCAACCCATGAATAGGATCAAGGCCCTCTCCTCCCAAGTAGACCACATCTCTCCCTTATCCTCTCCTCCTTACGTGCCCTAGGATGGAGAGGGGATGGGCCTGAGTCCTCCTCTGACTGCTCAGCTGGCCTCTGCCCTTCCCCAGCCTCCTCCACAACCTCCAGAGCCACACTTCCACTCCCTGTCGGCTGTTCCTCCTCTTCCTCAGAGTCAGTCTCCACCAGGGGCATGACAAACAGCTTATAAAGAGAACTTGCATAAGATGTTTTACAGGTGGCATTTACCCCTGGCAAGAATAGCAAAGATGTTATTATTATTATTATTATTATTATTATTATTTATTTAGATTTTGTATGCAGCCCCTTACCTCAAGGACTCAGGGCTTAACATACACAAAGATATACAGATAAAACAAATAAAAACAAGTCCAAATTACTAAACAACAAAAACAGTAAAATTGCAAATAGGCAAAAGTTAAAACTACCCTCCCCATGGTCAGTCCAGGCCGGCCTGCTGAAACAGCCAAGTCTTCAGGTCTCGACGAAAGGAGCGGAGATCAGGGGCCAAACGCAGATCCCGAGGAAGCTGGTTCCACAGGGCGCCCCACAGAAAGGCCCTAGCTCTGGGAACCGCCAGCCGACAATGCCTGACCGACGGTATTCCCAGAAGGCCCCTCCTATGGGAGCGACGGGCGATTGGACTGTGATGCAGGCAGGAGGCTCCCGCAAGTACCCTGCACCCAAGCCATTAAGGGCTTTATAAGTTGTTACTAACACCTTGAAGGAAACCCGGAGGCAACCGCAACCAATGCAGGTCGCAAGAGAGGGGTGTAACATGGGAGTATCGGGATACCCCCATCACAGCCGCCGCAAGGCCGCGATTCTGCACCAGCTGCAACCTCCGAGTAATCCGCAAGGGAAGCCCCATGTAGAGAGCATTGCAGTAGTCGATTCTGGACGGACGAAAGCATGAGTGACCGCCAAGGGCATCTCGTCCAGGTAAGGGCTAAGCTGGCAACCAGCCAACCTGGGCAAAAGCCCCCTGGCCACAGCCCCCACCTGCTCTCCAAACTGAGCTGTGCATCCAGGAGGACGCCCAGATTCCTCGCTCTATCCACGGGGCACACCCCCCATGACCAAAGATGGCACATCCACTGAACACCGAGATGCCGGTAAGAACAGCCACTCAGTCTTGGCTGGGTTGAGTCTGAGCCTGTTACTCCCCATCCAGGCCTGCACCGCCTCCAGGCACCGGGACATCACCGAGAGCATCACTGATCTGGTCTGGGGTGGAGATATACAACTGGGTCATCACTGATGGATACTCACCCCAAAACCACGGATGATCTCACCCAGCGGTTTCATGTAGATATTAAACAGGAGAGGTGAGAGAACCACCCCTGAGGCACCCCACAACTAAGGGGCCTCGGGAAGACCTCTGCTCTCCCGTCAACACCGACTGCGAACGGTCCAAAGGTAAGAGGAGAACCACCGTAACACGGTGCCCCCCACTCCCAACCCCCGAGCCGCCGCAGAAGGATACCATGGTCGATGGTATCGAAAGCCGCTGAGAGATCTAAAAGGACCAGGACAGAGGAAAACCCTGTCCCGAGCCCTCCAGAGATCATCCACCAATGCCACCAATGCTGTCTGGTGCTGTGTCCGCCTGAAACCCGATTGGTACAGGTCAAGGTAATCAGTTTCTCCAGGAAGCGGAAGCTGCTGAACCACCACGCTCAACAACCTTCGCTAAAAAGCAAGGTTGGAACTGGACGATAGTTATTCAAAATGGTTGGGTCCAGAGCAGGTTTCTTAAGGAGGGGTCTCACCACCCTCTTTTAAGGGCGCAGGGAAAACCCTTCACTCAAGGAAGCGTTGATAACTGCCTGGAGCCAACCACGGTAACCTCCCTGGAGGCATAAACCAGCCAGGAAGGACACGGGTCCAATAAACACGGTGGAGGACAGCCTCCGCATGATCCTGTCCACTTCATCCAGGGAGACAGAGTCAAACTCAACCCAAACAGGATCCACAAGACCACGCCATCATCAACATCCTGCCAGTCAGAGTCCAAGCCGCCCTAATCTGAGCACCTTATCCGCCAGATGTAAACTAAAAATCTCTGCTCTGCTCCTCAGGGGTCCCCTCCTCCTCATTGCAAGAGGGAGCGAGTGACCCTAAACAGGGCCGCAGGGCGATCATCGCAGACGCAATCAGAGCGGAGAAGTAAGCACATCTCGCTGCTCTAATCGCTTCCAGGTAAGTCCTAATATAGGCTCTTAGCTGGAGGCGGTCAGACTCAGAGCGACTAGTCCTCCACCTGCTCTCTAGGCCTCCTGCCGCATTTCCAAGCTCCTCTGAAACCAAGGAGCTAAACAGTCTCGCAAGGAGAGGTCAAGGGGACAACCCGTGTTCAAGGATAAACCGGTGAAACATTGGAAATGTCATCAGATACCTGGATCATATTACCATATATGGTGAACATGTGTGGAAGCTAAAAGACATTGGACTAAAATACACATATGGAAAAATGACAAAACAGCATATAGATTTAAAACCAGAGATATTTTTATTGGGGATTTTATCTGAAGGTTACAATAAAGAAATAACATATCTGATTATTAATGTTTTAACAGCAGCCAGAATTGTATTTGCTCAAAATTGGAAAATGAAAAATTCATGGAGAGGAGTGATTAAGAAAATAATGGCAATAATATTAAAACACTTTTAATAGCAATATATGCCCCAAATGATAATCAAGAAGAATTTCACAAGAAATTGTATAAGAAAATAATTGAATTGGACTATGCTAATGTCTGTATGATGGGAGACTTCAATGGAATAATTAATGAACAGTTGGATTATAAAACACAGAAAGCAACAAAGAAAGCTAGCAAGAAATTACCAAAATCCTCCTTTCAAATGATAGAAGAAATAAATTTAAAAGATGCATGGAGAGAGAGAAATATGGGAAATAAGCAATATACCTTTATTCAAACAGGCATGAATCATGGTCAAGAATAGATATGATATGGACATCAGATGATTTATTTTCTAATATACAAGAAATTGAAATAGAAGAAAGTACTTGGGCAGACCATAATCCAATGACAGTTACCTGGAAAGGACAAAAGACGAGATCTAGATGGACTCTAAATAACATTATATTAAAGGAAGAAGATTTTAAACAGAAAATTGAAAGAGAATTGGTATTCTTTTAAAGAAAATAAAAAGAGGATACATCATTACAGAATCTCTGGGACACGATGAAGGCCTACACAAGAGGTTTGATAATGATATACAAGGAAAAGAAATATTAAAAGAAAAAGACTTTAAAATACTGGAAGATGACTATAAAAATTAGAAAAGAATTACAGAAATCTCCAAAAAAAAGACATTAAAATTAAAATGGATATAACTAAACATAAAATGGGATTAATGGAAAAAGAGGAGTTAGCTCAAAAGATTAAAAATGCTAAACAGAATTATTTTGAAGACGAAATAAACCAGGAAGATGGTTAGCTTATAAACTTAGAAAGGAAAGAGAATCAAGGAGAATTAGTCATTTAATAGATGAAGAAGGATATGTCTGCTATGGAAGTGAAGAAAAGAAAAGAATTATACAAGATTACTATGGAAAATTGTATTATCAAGAAAACATTCAAGAAGAAAAAATTAAACAATATTTACAAAAAGCAAAATTACCACAGATACCCAAAGACATTGAAATAATGCTAGAAGGAATATAACAATGATGGAATTAACAGAAGCTCTAAAGAAACAAAATACAGGGAAAGCACCAGGTCCAGATGGTCTGCCAGTGGAATTTTATAAGACTTTTCAGGAGGTGTTGAACCTCCAACTATTAGAAGTTATGAATGAAGTTATGTTAAAGAAGAGAATACCCAAGACATGGTCAGAAGCTTATATCACACTTATACCGAAGGAAGATACAGACTCACAGCAAGTTAAAAACTATAGACCTATTTCTATTAAATTCAGACTATAAAATTTTGCTTCAATTTTGGCAGAAAGATTGAAAAGATATTTAAATAACTTTATACATGTTGATCAAAATGGATTTCTGCCAAAGAGACAAATTAAACATAATATGAGAATAATTCTGGACACTTTGGAATACTACGAGGCACACCCTGAAAAGCAAGTGGCTTTGATGTTTTTAGATGCTCAAAAAGCCTTTGATAATGTGAGTTGGCATTTTATGTTATTACAACTGGTACAAATGGGCTTTGGTAAAAATTTTATATGTGCCATTGAGACGATATATCATGAACAAACTGCAAAGGTCTTGATAAATGGAGAATTGACAGAATCTATAGATATAAGAAAAGGGATTAGGCAAGGTTGTCCACTGTCGCCTCTGCTGTTCATGTTAACATTAGAAGCATTGAATAGGTGTATTAGACAAGATAAAGAAATAAAAGGAATGAAAATTAAAAAAGAAGAGTATAAGTTACAAGCTTTTGCAGATGACCTGGTGTTTATACTAGAGGATCCATTGGAATCAGCACCTAAATTAATAGAAAGGAGAGAAGAGTATGGAAAGGTAGCAGGTTTGAAAGTTAATAAAGATAAAACAAAGATACTAACAAAGAACATGTTAGTAAGACGAAAGAAAGAGTTGGAAGAAGTTCTAGAAATACAGGTCGCAAGCAAGGTTAAGTATCTAGGGATACACATTACATCAAGATGTAGTACACTGAAGGAGGACAATTATATTAAACTCAAGCAGCAGATAGTGACAGATTTGGAAAAATTTACAACTATCATTGATTGGGAGAATATCAACAATTAAGATGAATGCACTGCCTAGAATTTTATATTTATTCCAGTCAATTCCAATTAGACTAGGGAAAGAGTTTTTTTAAGATTTAAATAAAACTGTGTTGAAATATATATGGCAAGGCAAAAAAGCAAGAATAAAACTTAAGCTGTTACAGGATGCAAGAATAAGAGGAGAGTTCGCATTGCCCTGTTGGGAATTAGGGGGCCTTGGTGGTGCAGGCTGTTAATAGCCTAGCACTTAGTTCCAGCTGCCTGTAATTATTGCAGGCCTCGAATCCCACCAGGCTCAAGGTTGACTCAGTCATCCTCGGGTAGGTAAACTGAGGACCCAAGATTGTTGGGGGCAATAAGCTGACTTTGTAAAAATGCCGCTTAGTAATAAGCAGGCATATACAATGGAAGGAAGGCTATTGCTGAGCGC
>SOZL01001801.1:0-15362 GCA_009733165.1 Naja naja | reverse complement strand
TGTTAAGTTTGCATGAAGAGTCAGAGCGGAGTGCTTCAGTGAAGAGTTTATTAGTGACTACAGCTAATAAGACCCATTTGGCTGGGCTGCTGCTGCTTATAGCCAGCAGCCGCAGTTGCCAGCCAATCAGAGTGCAGGATTTTCCAGACTTTTAAACCAATCATTTCTGACATTTTACAAGAACAGTTCAAACTAAACCAATGACATTCAAACCTGCATACATAACACCCCTCCCCACTAGGTTCAGTCCATACTCAAACCCCAACCTATCTAATGTATTCTTTTAAATAGGTGGGGCTCTTACGTGTATGTTGAGACCTTCGTGGTTCAGAAGTTTTAATGTTCTCACCCAGAGAGAGGAAATGTGTCTGTTGACATTTCCTACTGGCTTCCAGTGAAAGAAGACCCTGTTTGATTGTTACAATCTGGTCTCTCCTCCCAACCCATCTCCAACCCAATGTCAGCACCCAAGTCAGGTAGTGATGTGCAATCTTCCACTTGTAAGGATGGATTTTGGCATTGTGACAGGTTTTGGGATGGTTCCTGTCGTAATGGCTCACACATGGGGTTGATTCTTGCTTGCTGATTATCCTCATGCTCCTCCCCTCCCCCTAGAAAAGGCATTAGGTATGGGAACTAGAGAGGAACAATTGCGATGTTCCTGAGGTAATCTGGATCTAAGCTGATCAATGTGCCTGCTCCAGAGGACTCCATCCTCTGTTTGCACCCTGTAAGAACGAGGGCCTGTGATTTGAGTTATTTCAGCAGGAATCCATGAAGGTTCACCCATAAGGTTCTTAGCATAAACAGAATCACCCACACTGAACGCTAACTTTGCTAGTGGAATCTAGTGGTGCATTGGGTGTAAGGATGAAGGCGGTCAAGGAAGACCTAAGTTTCCTACCCATCAACAACTCTGCTGGGGATAAGTTAGTTGATGGGTTAGGAGTGATGTGCTGAACACTAAGAAGTTTTTCAACTTTCTCAGTGATGTCCCCAGGACCCAATTGCTGAAGCTTTTCCTTGTAAAACGCACCATGCGCTCAGCCCGCCGTTAGCCGAAGGGTGCCCAGGGCAGTCAGGGCATGTCTGATACCCTGTTGTGCTAGATAGGATTCAAAAGGTTGGATGTAAATTGAGGGCCATTGTCAGAGACAAGAACATCAGGTAACCCGTGGGTTACAAAAGCTTTTTAAGCTGCTTGATGACAGCATCAGTTGTGGTGGATGCCATAGGGATGACCTCTAGCCATTTGGAATATGCATCTACTATAATAAGGAAGGTGTGCCCTCTGGTAGGGCCAGCAAATCAATGTGAATCCTAGACCATGGGCCCCTAGGACATTCCCATTCCTGTGGGGGGCGAGAGGTGGGGCAGGCCTGACTACCTGACAGTTGGGACAAGATGCAACCCAGTTTTCAACCATTTTGTCAATACCTGGCCACCATACATAACTCCTGGCCAATCCCTTCATCCTTACAATACCTGGATGACCCTCATGTAACATTTCCAAAACCTCTTTTGCAGTTTTGCAGGAATAACCACCCTGTTACCCCACAAAATACATCCTCTTAATACAGATAATTCAGTTTGCCTGGATTTAAAAGGTTGGGCAAGGTGAGGTAGATCTTGAAAGGCCAACCTTTCTTAATCCAGCCTATAACAGGAGCCAATAAAGTGTCTTTGGCAGTCTCTGGCAATTTCAGCAGCTGTACTGGAAGCTTGGCAACAGTTTCTAGGAAAAAGGTGTGCCTCAGGTTCAAAGTCCTCAGTGTGAAAGGAAGTGGGCAGCGACTCAAGGCATCAGCATGGCCAATGTCTTTGCCAGGCTTGTGGATGAGCTTGTATGAATAAGCAGCAAGAAATTCAGTCCACCTCAGCATTCTTGGTGACAGGATAGTGGGTGTAGGTTTGTCTCCTGCCACAATGCCTAACAAAGGTTTGTGATCTGTGACAATGGTAAATGTTCTCCCATATAGATACTCATGGAATTTCTTGACAGCTGCAACAATTGCCAATGCTTCCTTGTCCAATTGGCTGTAATTCCTCTCTGCTTTGGTCAAGGTGCAGAGTAAATGCAATAGGGGCTTCCCTCCCGCTGGGAAGCCTGTGGCTCAACCCCCCCCACTCCAAAAGGGGATGCATCACAAGTCAGTACAACAGGCAAATTCTCAGAGAACTGTATCAGTACAGCATCAGACGTGATTAGTCTTTTAATATTGTTAAATGCTGATTGTTCCTTCCTGCCCCAGACCCAAGCAGATTTTTTGTCCAGTAATCTGTGTAATGGTTCTGCAATGGTTGCCTTCTGAGGTAGGAACATGTGATAAAAGTTAATAAGTCCAAGGAAGGCTTGCAAATCTGTTTTGCATTTTGGTCTAGGGGCTTCTTTGATTGCTTGAACCTTGGCATCTGTAGGGTGGATGCCATGCTTGTCAATCATGTAGCCCAAGAACTCAACCTTGTCAGTTCTAAGAGTGCATTTTTCTTCCTTGACTTTTAACCCCGCTTTCTTGAATCTGGTAAGGACTTCTCTGAGTCTCTCTTGTAATTGAGTGTCATTTTCAGCAGAGATTAACACATCATCAAAATAAGGCACTACCCCTGGCATCCTTTCCATAAGGCTTTGGAAGATGCCTGGTGCCACACTTACTCCAAACTGTAACCTTTACATTTGAAGGCACCTCTATGAGTCACAATGGTTTGGGCCTCTGCAGTGGCATCATCAACTGTTAGTTGTTGATATGCCTGGGCCAGATCCAATTTGGCAAAGACTGTACCCCTGCCAAGTGAATGTAATAAATGATGCACCACTGGAACTGGATATGCGTTGAAGCGCATGGTTCAATGTCCCCTTATAGTCTCCACAGATTCTTACTGACCCATCAGTCTTGACTGGTGTGACTATGGGTGTCTCCCATCTGGAGTGGTCAGTGGGCTCTAAAACTCCTTGAGCTATTAGTTTATCTAATTGTGCATCATTTTTTTCCTTTAAGGCAAATGGGACCCTTCTGGGCTTTAAACGAATTGGGGCACCTTGGGATCTAGGTTGAAAGTGATAGGGGTCCCCATATACTTGCCCAATCTGTCGCTGAAGACCTCTGGAAACTCAGACTTCAAGGCCTCCTCCCATTCAGTGTTGCTCACGTGATTGATGCCAGTCACCTCGATGCCTAGTGGATTGAACCACTCAAGTCCCAGCAAGCTTGGGCGATCCTTGTCCACGATGGTCAGGGGCAAACGTTTGGTGTGGCCTTTGAACTTCACGTTGAATTCTCTTGTTCCAACTACTGGAATCTTGTTCCCTTGGTAGTCTTTAAGAGTCAGTGCTTGCTTCTGGAAATGTTTCTTCTGAATGTTGGGAAGTAGTCTGTGAATAGTGTCCCATGACACCATAGATAAATAGGAGCCTGAGTCCACTTCCATTTGGCAAGGCCTTCCTTCAATTAGTACCTTCACATGTACTTTTCTGCTTCTTAAGGGTGAAGAATGACCAATGGTGACTGTTTGATGAGTTTCATTCTTCCCATTTGCTTCTGTGTTGTGCCCCATTTTCTCACTGAAGTTGTTAGGCTTGAATTCTTTGTCAGGAAACTTTCTTCTGTGTGGTGGAGTTCTGGATGATTTGCAGACTCTTGCTAGGTGACCTCTTTTTTACAATGGAGGCAGATGGTATCAAGAAACTTGCATTCAGTGCGGGGTGGCTTCCCCACAACCTCTGCAGTAAAAATCTTGCCTCTTTCTTCCCAGGTCTTTCTTTTTCCTCTCCATTCTGAGTCTATAAATTCCTTCCTCCACCTCACTACAGTCTGACTCAGAATCTATTTGCTCGCAATGAGTTGTTGTGGACTTTTCCACATCAGGATGGCTTGAGGCCTTGTTAATTTTCTTCATGGCTGCTGCTGAGGACTTGGTGGCTTCTGCTGAGGAGGCCTCTTCTATGGCTTCCTTCAACGTGATCTTAGGTTTTAATAATAATTTGCTCTGAAGCACCTTGTCTTTGAGGCCTAGAACAAATCGACGCACATGGCCTCTTCCAAAGTTGTTAAACTCACATGCACCCCCAATGTCTCTTAAACTTGCCACAAGTCGTTAACATTTTCGCTTCCCTTGATCCCGACGGTAAAACTTGTGTTCTTAATGAGGCACGATACGGGGCATAATGGGCTCTTAAAGCTTTTCTAAATCAGGCCATTCCATTACCTTCACGCCTGCAGCTCCCGCCAATGCCTTCGCCATCTTGAAAACTGCGGACCGCAGTGCGTAAGAAAGACCCCTCTTCCGCTTGGAAATGTCGGCGAGATCGTTTCCTCCAAATACATTTGGAAACGATCCGCATACGAGTCCCAGTCTTCTGCCGCCGGATGAACGGGCTGGGGGTGTTCAGCGCAGCCATCTCTCTCAGCTTGCTTTCCGTGTCGTCTTCTGTTCAGGAAGGAACTCACCTTCGTCGCCAGTGTTAAGTTTGCATGAAGAGTCAGACTTGGAGTGCTTCAGTGAAGAGTTTATTAGTGACTACAGCTCATAACAGACCCAATTTGGCTGGCTGCTGCTACTTATAGCCAGCAGCCGCAGTTGCCAGCCAATCAGAGTGCAGGGTTTTCCCACACTTTTTAAACCAATCATTTCTGACATTTTACAAGAACAGTTCAAACTAAACCAATGACATTCAAACCTGCATACATAGCAGTGACAATGCAGAATACCTGAAAAAGAGTTGCCATTAGCATATTTTAGTTTCTTCAAAACTCCTTAGTAGTGTTTTTAAAGATAAACTCTTCAAATTGGTTTACATTACTGAAAATCATGGCATTCAAATTTGTTTTATGCTAAAGTTCAAAAGATATTTACCTTCTGGGTGATATTTTGTCTCAAGCAAATATTTGCATATCTTATTTTAATTTTCATTTGAAGTGGAATATGGTATCTTTTAGTTTATAGAAAACTGAGTCCAAGTACTGTATATTTATTCTTCCATATTGCTCACCCTTTGATAATATTAGTTTCCATATGGGCTATCTCATATCTCAGTATTGTTAGCCAATACTGGCCATGAGGCTGTGGGTGATGGAAATTTTCTAATACATCTGGAAGATGCCTAGTTGCTCAACTAGATTTAGAAAACTGGATATTTGAAAAGTATTTGATGAAAAAAATTTGATTCCCATTCCAAATTATTGCCCTATTTGTTGAACAAAACCAGGGGTGGGATTCTACCAGTTCACACCTATTCGCTAGAACCGTTAACATTCTAAGCAGTTTGGAGAACCGTTGTTAGAAGAAATTACTGGTCTAATCCTGTAAGGAAGGCAGGAAGGAAACATTCTGGGGTTGCTTACAGAAACTGCCTCCGTTATCCCTTATTACATTCTTGGCAGGACTAGACTTCCTGTCTCAGGAACTTCTCTGGAGTTTTTTTCCCCTCCTTTGCTGGTACTTTGCTTGTGTGGAGTGACCATTCAAAGTTACAATGGCACTGAAAAAGGGACTTATGACCATTTTTCACACTTACGACTGTTGCAGCATCCCCACAGTCATGAGAGGCCAGGCGAGGAGATGCGTCTCGATGTGAGTGACATTGAGTTGGCCACACCCAGCCAATAACATGGCCACCAAGCCATGTCCACCCAGTCACATGACCACCAAGCCACGCCCACCACCTAAGCCATGCCCACAGAACCGGTTGTTAGAAATTTTGAATCCCACTCCTGAACAAAGTTATTATTCCATCCTGAATTTTGCATGGCTTGTGATTAATTAGACAAAGATCTGAAATATGCTCATTAGACAACAAAATTTTGTTCACCATGCTATTTAAATAAACCATAACATGTTGAACAAAATTCTGTTTTCCAATGGAACATATTTCAAGATTAAGAGCTTTTTCCAAGTTCATCACAAACTATGCAAAGTTATTATAATTGTTGTTCTTTTAAAAATATCAGAAAAAAATCCTTCAGACCACAAGTACCTTGATTCCCACTGGCTAATTTTCAGTTAGCCATTTTACTGTCCTAACAGCTCCTAGCAGTATGATTAGTTCCAAAGAATTGCTTTGCATTCTAGATTGAAAATGCTGTCTTGTGTATAAAATGTGCTGCAAAAAATAATAACAACCCCACACATTAGATGATTTTTCCAGTGTTCACTTCTTAAAAACTATAATGTTTGCTTAAGACCTGTTGTGGTATTGAAAGTTTATGAGTCATTATTCTTTGTGGTTAGCAGAAAGAGCAGAAAAAGTTTGTCTGAAGACCAGTGTCCGCTGACCCAATTAGTGCTAAGTTAGATGGAGAAATAACGGTAGTATATATAACCTGATATAAAATCTGATGCTTCCAAAAGTTTCTAAATATAAATGCAATATTTTGGTTTCTTACTGACTGGAGATAAACATATCTCAATGGAATAAATAAAATTAAATGATACAATCTGGAGCCCAAGGAATGAATTATTGAATTTCATTTCATTTTCTTTTGTTCTGAGTTTCACATCATCATTTTGTCTATGAATAGATTCAATATAATTTAAATTTATTCCTATGCAATTTAAGCTTTGGGGTTTTTTTTTAAGAATGCTTGTCAGCTTTATTTACATTTATTTGCAGTGGAACTATTTTTGTACAATTATTTTGTATTCTGCAAAGGAAATGCTTTAAGGAAATACCATGGGCAGTTAAAGAATTCTGCAAAGATTATTCATAAACAAAGTTAAATTATCATATGTTCTGTATGGACATGTTCAGCCTAGTATACACAAAGCTTAGAGCATGAAAAAAATATACATATAGCTTGAAATATGCAACAGAACCTTGCAAGCCTTAATTACAAGTAGGCCTCAATTTCCAATTATTTGTTTAGAGACTGTTCGAAGTTACAACAGCATTAAAAAAAGTGACTTCCTCATACTTATGACCATTGCAGCATTCCCATGGTCGCGTGCTCATTCAGGTGCTTGACAACAATGATTTATTTACAATAGTTACAATGTCCTAGGGTCACACATTCTCCATTTGCGACCTTCTCAGCTGCTTCCAACAAGCAAAGTCGATGGGGCAAGCCAATTTACTTAACAACCACATGATTCACTTAACAACTTCAGTGATTCACTTAACAACCCTGGCAAAAAAGTCATAAAATCAGGTGTGGCATTTAACAGTCGCCTTGCTTAGCAATGAAAATTCTTCTCCCAATTGTAGATGTTCATCAAAAATCATAAGGTACAACACTTAATAATAGTCATAGGATACAAATAGGCAATCAAATCATACTAGGAAACAGTCAATATAAATCATAAGGATACAAGCAACAAGTTACAGTCATACAGTCACAAATGGGAGGGGATGGGTGATAGGAGTGATGAGAAGTTTAATAGTAATGCAGACTTAGTAAATAGTTGGACAGTGTTGAGGGAATTATTTGTTTAGCAGAGTGATGGCATTCGGGGAAAAACATCTTGCTGGCCCTGGATTCCACTTTTGGAAACATTGCCGATTTTTTTCTCCCTGTCCATCTCTCTGCCTTCAAACAATTCTGAAAACAAATTTGCTTTCATTAAATGGGATGAGAATCATAATAAAATTGCAGGATAATTTTTCTGTATGGCTAACTTTGTAAAATAGGCTTTCAAAATGCATATTCTTTTATTGCACTCTAGCAGAGGCCTACAGACATTAAATGTTTGGCACCTCATCTACAAAACACAAAATAGGACATGAGCTGATGGGGCAAGGTATTGTGCTGCTATGTGTGATGGATGCCAGGAAGCTAAATGTTTATTACCCAACTTTAAATAAAGCAGGAAGCTGAATGGAGTAGTAAGATTTTTAATATGATGCAGGAATAGTCCCACGATGGATGTTTCAGTGGCTTGCTGAGTTTTTAACTGTGGAATGTAATCTTAGCACAAGGGTGCATCATAGAAATATGTCTTTGAGCATATAAAAAAATGCCCCTTCATTGTTTTTTTTCTTTCAACCCTGAATAAATCCCCTCCCCCATGAATTGCTTTTAATTGTGAAGTTTCCACTGAGACATAAACCTCTTCGATGACAATTTTTGAACTTGAGATTTAATTTAAAAAAAAAACTCATGGGCAGTACCACATAATTCCTTCATTACTGAATATAAAAGTCTGTGTGCCAGTGGGTGTTGCAATATCATTAGGGCAGAATTAACTTTGGCAAGGAAATGGTATCAGTATATATTCCTATGAATTTCTCTGAATCGTTACAGATTAAAAGGCTGGGTGGGAGGTGGCAGTTAGGAGCATATAAACCAATTATCTGGTTGAGTTTCTCTATTCAAAAGATTGAGGATTTTAGGCAGGCATGTTTCATTTCTATCAAGGGCAATCTTTTTCGTGGCCTAAATACTCAGCTGTAGATATGGTGAGAAGCTGCCACCAGGGGGCAGTAGGCAGGTGATTTTAGAAAACACAAACATCTCAGAAGTGAAATTTATTTGAAAGAAGAATCTGTTGCTTTCTTCCTCTGTTCTTAGGCTTTTTCAGCGGCTCTTGGGCTCTTATTACTATTAGCAAAAAGTACTTCAGATGTTGTCAAATTAATATTTGTATATTCGCCTTGAGTTCTGTTAAAAATAAGGGTGGGGGAAGCCTTCCTCCTACATTCAACTTTCTGTGTTTCTCAACCTCAGCAACTCCAGTAATACTGAATTATAACATCTATCCTATTGTGCCATATAGTGGTGATTTTATCATGGCTTTATTTTATGTAATATTTTATCTCATTTATTGTATTATCCACTGGACAATACAATATATGAGATAAATATATTGTATTGTCCGTTGGACAGCCATGGTGATGCAGTGGTGAGAAGGCAGTATTGCAGGCTAACTCTGCCCATTGCCAGGAGTTCGATCCTGAAAAAGCTCAAGGTTGGCTGAGCGTTCCATCCTTCCAAGATTGGTAAAATGAGGACCCAAATTGTTGGGGGCAATATGCTAACTCTAGAGAATATATACACACACACATATGCTTTACTTAAAATCATGTTTATGTTTGTATATATAATGTGTTTTATTAGTGTTTCATATACAATGATTGCATAACCTCTGTAGATGTCATACCACTACATAAATAAAATATATAAGCAATGTCAGGATACATAGGCTTCAATTCACAGAATTCTATTCTAATTATATTCCACATACCTTAAAGTTGTTGAGGTTGAGAAATCCTGATCTTTGCAAGTGCTTTTGACCTATTTCTTAATCCTTACGATAGCTCATTTCAAAGTAAAAGATATTTTAAAAATCTGGATAGATTTGTACCTCTGGGGTTTATTACTTTTAAAATAGAGTTGGTTGCAATTTTATTTTAGACCAGCGGTATTGTGTAGTGGGTCTCAATAGGCAAGAAGTGGACCAGCATAGTTACAATGCAGAGGTGGTATTCAGCAGGTTCTGACCAGTTCTGGAGAACCAGTAGTGGAAATTTTGAATAGTTCAGAGAACCAGCAAATACCACCTCTGACTGGAGATTTTACAGTATCCTTCCCCTGCTACACCCACCAAGACATGTCCACAGAACCGGTAGTAAAAAAAATTTGAATCCCACCACTGCTAAAACAGCATTTATTGACTCAACAGCATTTATTGACTGGAACTAAGGAACTGCAGGCAAATGCCTGTAGTTTATACTCTGGGCCTTAACCAATCATAATACTTGAAAAGCCCAGTCCAAATTTGAATGTTCCAAATTTCCCTCCAAAATAGTTGTAGTTAACAGTTAAGGTCATCTAAAGGTTAGTTTCACTTTAGCAGGGCTTAACACAACTGTATATATTCAATACATAACAAGCAGTCTCCAACCCTTCCTGCTCGGTGGAGCGGCGGAAGCTGTGGTGGGCAGAGAGGGGTTGGTTTCACAAATGCAGCTTCAGTTTCACAAATGTAGCGTGTACATACTCCCCTACCAATTCTGTGGCCCAGTTCTGAATGGGCTGCAGCCAGGGGTGGTATTCAACTGGTGTTACTACCGGTTCGGTACTTATGTTTTGCTTTGCTCTGCGCAGATGTAATACAACGAAAGCTGTGCCTCCCAGACAGCTGATAAGCGCTGCTGGGTGTGCAGCATTTGAAAAATGCTTTTTGCTTTTTCAACTGCAGCTGTGCCGCAAAGCAGCTGAGGTTGAAAAAGCAGGAAATAAAGGTCAGGTAAGAGCCCAGGCGGGCAGATGGGCCAAACAGCATCAGACACAGAACTGGTTCTGTGTCTGCTGCTCTTCAGAGCTACCAGTTCTACAGAGACGGGCAGAACTGGTAGCATCCCACCCCTGGCTGCAACCCAACTCCAGGCTGCAAACCAGGGTTAGGGACCCTGGTTTAGACTACTGTATATCCTATAGCCATAGATAATGATAGACCATGTTCGCTATAATTTGGATCAGAATTCAGCATTTCCCCAAAGAAATAGGATTCAGAATGTATCTTCTGCCTCAGATAATTTCAAATTCTCCACAAGGGCTCATTCTACAATCCGTGCACACACACACAAAAATTTAATAAGAAAATTGTTTTCTATTACACACAAGTAATATAGTGTGGTCACTGTATGGGCCCTTTCTTAATTTTGCTTTGTTTTACAGTTGATTTCTAAAAGCATAGCTATGGATTTTGAATCCTGACCATATATGAGAAATTTCACTCCAATATCAGTTTATAAGTTTCATGGGAAAGAGTCTCCAAATCCAGCTTAACAAAAGTTTGATGATTATGCCTTTCAGTTTTAAATTAAAAATTTAATTAAAGAAGGCTTAGCCTTATTGCTGAGCTATTAAACATGTTATTGTAGCTGATTATTAATTGTTTAAATCACAAAGGGAATTTAATAAAGTTTAGGCGTTTATAATGTGGTTTAATATTTTACAATATATTGTGCTATGTGTATGGCATGTAGCCACTATATACAAAAAAATGATAGTAAGCAAACCCATATTGCTACCGTGTTTCCCCGAAAATAAGACCTAGTGTAAATCTCCAGTTCCAGGAAGATTTTTCAGGGAGCAACCGTGCACCCGCGAAACACCCCCCCCTACACACTCACACACACTATTTGGCACCATAAATATGTAAGACCTACCCCGAAAATAAGACCTAGTGTGTTTTTGGGAGCCAAAAAATATATAAGACAGTGTCTTATTTTCGGGGAAACACGGTATATATACTAGCATTGTGTACTAGACATGTCCTTTTTCACACACTGATCACTGTTTTGGTGATGACTGGGTTAAAAAATGAATATTAAACATGCCTAAATTATTGGACATTTTTTTCCAAATCATAAATTATTCTGGGTTAATAGAATGGAATGGATTATCTGTATCTCACTAAATATCTGAGTTTTCAGTCTTCTGTTTTGCAAACCAATTACCAGTTCAAAAATTTTAATTGTCATATATCATAAAGTCATACAGCTTGGAGGTCTTCTAATCCAACTCACTGCTCAAGGCAGAAACTTTATAGCATCCCTGTCAAATGGTTGTCCAGTCTATTTTTGAAAACTTCCAGTAATGGAGCTTCATAGATTGTTGTGTTTCTTCCCCCCCTCTTTTGGGGCAGAATGCCTTCAGAATTTCCCAAAACATGTTACCTGTGTACACTAAAACTCATGTTGTACCATGCAAATGGAATTTCTGGGCTGACTCAGAGGTGATATTCAGCAGGTTCTGACTAATTCTGGAGGACCGGTAGCAGAAATTTTGAGTAGTTCAGAGAACCGGCAAATACCACCTCTGACTGGCCCCACCCCCATCTATTCTCTGCCTCCTGAGTCCCAGCTGATTGCCTGGGTCTTCTTTGTTGCCCTGCACAGGAGAACCGAGCTGGAAAGCAGGTTAGTGGGATGGGGAGGCAATGGGATTTTACAGTATCCTTCCTCTGCCATGCCCACCAAGCCAGGCAATGACAGTTTGACATTTGACATTTGTAGTTTTTCTATATATGTAAAATATGAACTATAGAATGCTGCTCTATTTTCCATCTACTGTATAAAGGCATGAATCTCTGACTCTGCTTGTACTGTCTGCAGTGTACTATTCCATGAATACTGAACTGCGTATTAAATGGAGGAGTAAGTTCACTTTCCTCCTATAAAGACATAGGAACCGAGGAGCTTAATTCTGAATTGTGGTATTCTAATGGCCTTTGTCTTCTCTAAATAAGATTGCATATATCAATTTTTTCACATGGTTACTGACTATGAAGCCAGTGTGATTATACCCAGTTGCTGTATAGCAGAATATATTGCCCCATTGTTGAGCATTTGACATAACTACTTGGGGTGAACCCCAAACACAAGCTTTTCATCATCATCAGAACTTCTCAGCCATTCAAGATTACCCATCATGAAGAACAATGTTGTGTTGAGACATTATATGGACCATCCTCATTCACATTTAGCTGCTGGTGGAGATGTTTGGGATCATGGCCAGAAGTGATTCTCATAGCTTTTTCTCCAAGTTTATGATATGCAAATGTAAGACATCTCTCCTTTATAGGTCACAATGGCCTAAGCAAATGAATAGAAAAAGAAAACTTTACATGAGTCAAGCTATCTAAGGGATGGGCTGAGAAAGCACACGGAAAACCTCATTGACTTAGAGAGCAGGGGGTAATTTTACTTCTTGCACAGTGTGAAGTTATTCAAAAGCCACATCTCTCTAGTTATTACAGTGTACAAAAAAATAATTTCAAATGTGGATTAAATTATGCTTTCAGTTTTAAAAATGATACTATTGATGGGAATTGTGGCATATCAATGGATGACAAAAACTCCAAAGAGCCATTCTTTGCTGGAAAAACATGGCAGAAATTCAGTGAATGGATGAATAGATTGTTTGGGGTGGGGGTGTGGAGTCAACATTTGTCTATTTTGTTGTCACTCCTGGTTTCCAACATTTCCTTGTGAGAGAGGAGGAATATATCCATTGGAAAGTTTCAGGTAATAAGACCTAGGTGGAGGTTTGTGGGTCTTGATGAACCAAAGTTTTAAACCAACATAATTGCAAAATGTGCTAGAGATGTTTCTTTCTTTTTTTGCCTTTTATTTATTTTTATTTATCAGGTTTACAAAATGTTGGCATTTGTTTTTTTTTAAATATCATTTTTATTTTAAATTTTCCTTTATTATACATCACGTTTCCATTTCTGCAATGACAGTGTATTGTCTGTATCGAATCTCTTTTAAGTATACATAGTATTATACACCCTGATTATAACCATTGTTCTCATAATTATACAATGTAGTCTCTTTTGAATATAAATAATATTGTACATCATAGTTACAACTGTTATTCTCATAGCTAGAGATATTTCTAATGTGCTGACTTGCGTGATATGTTTTTGCAAAGTATGTACTTGTGAGGATACATTTGGAACAGGAATAATGAAACTGTGGGAAATAAGGAATTAAAAGTAACAAATGGCTGAGGGCTTCAAGTATACACGGGTGTTTATGAAAAGTGACGGTCAGTAAGAAAGAACAAGGAAGAGAAACTGTGGAATGTGTATGTCAGTAAAAAGGAAAGTATAAGAAATGTGGGTTGAGATGAGGATGGGGTCTTTTGTCCAATAGCCATCCTTGGAGGGACGACTATGCCATTGCAATGGTTTGTTAATGTAAGTGTATTACTGCTATTTTATCCTTTATTCATTTCTTATGTTCCAAATTATTAGAAACAATAAACCTCTGATCTTAAAGTAAGAATTATTGCTTGTGATTTGTCTTTGCTTCTTTTATTAGAATTTTCTTGTGACGCTTGTGAAGCTGCAGTTGTATCCATATTCTACTTAAAGACTCTTGTTTGTCTGTTTGTAACCTTCCGTTGGGCAAAATGGTGCATCATGTTGCCCTAAAGGTGCTTTTTCAAGAGGCAACTGGACGTTCTGGTTTTTCTTTGAAGATGTTTCGCTTCTCATCCAAGAAGCTTCTTCAGCTCTGGCTGGATGGTGGGGAATGGAAGGTTTTCTCCTTGCAGAGAGAGCTGGTCATTTGCATTCTTTTAGAGAGTCATTGAGGCCATCTGTGTCCTCAGGGTCACCTGATTGATACAAATGGGTCTGGAGCCTTCCTGGAACTGTTGAAAAGACTGTGTTGTAGACTGGAGATAGGTAATGTCGTATACCTCCCCCTCTGTTCAGAGAGGGCTGTTCAATTTTGACACAGATGGCCTCTTCGATCCCTCTTTCAAACCAGCAATCCTCTCTGTCCAAAGTGTGGACTTCACTGTCTTCAAAAGAGTGGCCTTTGGCTTTTAAATGCAGATGGACTGCTGGCTCTTGCCCTGATAGGTTTGTTGTCCTATGTTGATGACTGAGAATCTCCATAGACAGGAGCGTCATGTTGCAACAGTTTTTTGAATCAATGTACCTCAAATGGGCTAACTTAAAGAATGCAGCCAAAATCTGGGGCTCATGATTCCTGTGGGGTTGAAATTTGGCAGAGTTTTGGCAGCTGCTATGCTTTCTGTGTATCCACAGTCAGCCACGGTCATGTGATCATCATTTCTGTACTCCCTGCCAGCTTCCCACGAGGAAAACTTACAGGGAAAGTTCACTCCCACTGCCTTTTTTATCTGTCCATGCTGATTCTGTTTTTCAGTTTAAGTAAGGAAATATTTCTGAAATAAAGATTGAATGAGTCACAGGTTGTCTAGCTGAAAACTGTCTCTTCTGAACGCATAGTTAAGCATGTAATTTTAGGAACACCCTTTTGTCTTCAAATATTCATATACTGATACATGAAATAAACATATATTGATATGCTTAAGCTGCCAAGAACTGCATCAGATTGCTTCATAAATATGAAAGAGAATACAAAACAGTGTTCCAGTCCCTATTCATCCAAAGACACAGATGGGGGAATTCTGTTGAAATTTAGAAGCATGCTGACTTTTTACCTCATTTAGAACTGTTCATGAGTCTTTAGGACATCTTTTCTCACTTTTGATGACAAGAAAATTCAGAATGAGAGGATGAAGTCATCACCTTGAGTTTTGCCACAGCATGTTTTTTTTTTATTGTTTAAGAAACTCTTTCAGTCTTGAAAACAGGTCAGAGCATAAAATTGTCAAGCTTGCCTGGAAAATCAATCATTTTTTGTTCCATCAGTGCTTAAGGCAAAATAAGCCATTTGCAAGGTGAGGTGGTTAGATAGAGTTGAAGAGTGGGTCACCAGCATAAATATACTTCACCTTTTTTTATTTTTTTTTAAAAGCCAATTTCATCCCAATAAGACATTTAAGCAAGGATCAAAGCTCTTAGAGAAAGAGTCTAAGATTCTGGGAGAGTAGTCTTCAGGCCTGTTCTTACCAGTCTTAAAGATACACCCTGTACCTTTG
>SOZL01001800.1:0-24814 GCA_009733165.1 Naja naja | reverse complement strand
TGTAAAATTAGAGCATATAATTCACACAGAAAACTTTTCCAGCAGGAATCAACCTAAGGAAATACTAGAAGTTTCATCAGAAGTCAGCAGTCTTAAACACTTTCCTTGTTTGGCTTAAAATAACAATGTAAATAGGAAAAATTGATGGTATTGCCAAACAGATCTTTTTCAATAAGCAAACCACAGAAATAAACTATAGCTGATTAATGGACATTTTATTACTCTAGCAATGGTCTCCAGCCATTTCTCCTCTGTTATTTTTACATATTTTTTCTGCAGGTTGCAGAAATCTAACGTAAGTAACTGTTAAGTCTTCCCAGTGCATTGATTTAACAGCAAGCAAATGAAAAAATTTCTATCAAGAGATTAATTGCTCTAAAAGAAAAGTTTAAGCCAAAGTAATGCCATCTCTAGTCATTCATAAATATTCAATACATTAGGGGCCATGATTATTAGGGCCCAAAAAGCAATATTAAGAAAGGAAGAGAAACAATTCTACACAGTTAACTTGATCTGTACTTAATCTAAATAGAATAGAAAAAAAATCAGACAGACACGGAAAAGTTTTTTGCCTTAGCAATATAGGCTTAAATATGCTAGATACATTGAAATTTACTGGAAGTTTTTAAAAAAATAAGGCGATACCATGTCATACTATAAGCCTTTAGTATCAAATATAAAAATACCAAGAATATATAATACGTTGTACAATGCTGTAACAAAAAAAATTAAATATGTTATGCCTAAAACATAAAAATAATTAACATCTAGAATAAGGTTGTGATCCACTGTGAATAATGGAAACTGTAACAGGAACAAAATAAGACAATGTAAAGTCATTATTATAATGCAAAACAAGTTTTTGTATTACACCCTGGACATTAAGAGGTAGTTTTAAAATCTATTTTTTATGTTTTATGTTGCTTTTGGACAAATAGCTGGATTTACAAATCACATTAGATTATGATTAGATATTTGAAGTTTCAGCATGTTGTTGGAAGCCCAGATATTATTTTATCATGTTGTATAAACTAGTTCATTACATGAAACCAACTGGTTACATTACAAAATAGAAATTTCTTTGTTTGAATTTACAATAGCAAGTTGTATGAATGTAGCCATTGTGTTTTGTTAACCCAGGTTTATGGGTTAAAATATTTATATATCTTTGGTACCAAAATTTTGTCAAGTATATGAAGATAAGGGAATTTTATTGGGGTATTTAACCAGATTTATATTACAGTTATAACAAAATACATAAAGATCACACCTATGTGCTAATTATAATCAAATCTCACTGATTAATGTTAATACAAAGAGTTAACAGTACTGTCAGCAAATAGATTACAGCAAATGATATTGTTAGCAACAATGAACAAACGGGGTTTATAAAAACTAGGAAGCAGCAAAAATCATTAGATTAGTTGTAGATCTATTAGATTTAAATAAAAATAAAGATTAATTATATCATTAGATGCTGAAAACGCCTTTGGCAAAATTAAAAAACATTACATGTTTGCGGTATCAAATATGTTTAGATTTCCTCTGGAATTCATAAAATGGATTAAGACATTATATGAATCCCCCATATCTACAGTAAAGTAGTTATTTTCTCCTACTTTCCCATTATTCAGAGGAACTAGTCAAGGATCTCTTTCATCCTTGTTTTTAATATTTTCATGGAATTCTTGGCTTGTACTATTATTAGGGAGATCTACATAGTACATAACTCAGTTGAACATTAATTGGTTTCATTTACAGGTGGAATTTTGTTTATTTCTAAACCTCATACTCTAGTCTATTCCAAATGCAAAAGATAAATATGCCTTTTGATGCAAAAGATAAATATGCCTTTAGCAAAGTAGAAGGTCATTATATTAATTGCTCCAAATTGGAATTGATGCCAAAAGGTGCAAATTGGCTAACCAAGCCATTAAAACAATATTAATTCCATATTTATACCAAATCCATTAAATATTTATGGTAGGTACAGTATGTACTATATATAACAAAGGATATAACTCAGTAACATGTAATATAAACTCTTCAGATATCAATATGGAAGTGATTAAACTTTAGTCTTTGAGGAAAGATGAATGCTTTCATTATGAATATTATTCTCAGATTAATTTATACTCTGAGAGGAATTGCAGTTTATACATGTGGATAATATTTTTAGAAAATAAATTCTTTGTTTAAAACATTTCTATGAGGTTCTTTGATTCTGAGAATAAATTTACAGAAAATGCAATTACCAATTAATGATGGAGCACCTGGTTTTCCAGAACTGGAGGTATAGCATCATGCTTACCTATTGCCAAATATTAAATATTAATTTAATATTAAATATTTTACTATTCAAAATATTAAATACAAATATTAAAGCCTACAATTGGTGTTTGTACAATTTTTGGATTTGGTCAACTTTGGAATATACACATATAGCACCTTTGGTTGGATGGACAGTATTAGGATAAATATATTAAAACTCCAGTATCTCTGGAAACAGTTACATCAGTTAGAAAGTTTTGGAATGTATTATCTAATTTTTAAAAAGATATGGCATTTTTCCCACACCAAATTGACTTTATTGGAAAATCTAACTTTAAAAATTGGGAGAAACATGGCAATATAGAAAAATTGGACAGATTGGGGATACTGAATTAGAATCAATTGATAGATAAGATTTTTTTTAAAACATACTCTGTGTTAAAAGATAAATATCACCTATCAGATATAACCCAATGGTAATATTTACAATCACAATATTTATTAGCAATCTGTTTAGACCAGTCACCATTTTCAGATTCAGAATAACTGAGATACTAGAACAATTTGTTAAATCCTTTAAAACTAAAAAAGAACCTATTAATTTTTAGTTATTTGTTTTTGATAAATCAATTAGACATACTGATGTTTAAAAAATCAATGTAATAAACAATTAGATATTTCTGTACAGGGTTAAATGAATAGTGTAGTGTAATTTAATTTATAATGCAGTGAAACATGACAGTGAAGTTCACAGTGGCAGTAGAACATTTTGTGGGAAAAAATGTACTATATTTCATACAGGTAGGTTGAAGGATTTTGTGCAAAGAAAAATTGTATTTTTAAGAAATGATGCCTTTTTGTGAATGAGATGGAGCTGTTTATCTCAAGGTAAGATTAAAATAAAAAGAGGGATATGCAAACTTTGGTGCCCTTTAATAATAATAGGGAGGGATTAGGCATTCAAAGAAGGGATTATCAGTGAGGAGAAGATTGTCACGTAAAGGAAGAGCCAGAATTTTAGTTCCCCCACTCCAACCTTTTTAACAGTGTTAAATGTATTTCATAGCATACAAGATGGGGCGGTTATTTCCTACCACAAAATAGCAGAAGCAGCATCAACTATTCTTGATACCAGTGATATATAGAGATCACCAAAGCAGAATTAGGGGACTACAGCTTGTCAATGAGTCTTAGACTTATCACAATGCAGTTAGACTTCTGCAATAACGTTTACTAGATCTGCCTTAGAATATCAACAGTTGATCCAAAATGCATCAACCCATTTATGTTTCTATGATCATTTCACATCCATTTTGCATGTTTTACATTGTGGTCATGAATAAACAAAAAATAAATAAAATAATAATAATAAACTTTAAACAACAAAACAGCAAAAATCCTTTTGTTCCTGTCCACAACAACTTATTGCCCTGAAAATGAATTTCAGGATAAGTGCAAGCAATACAGTACTACATTGGTCTTTATTCTTATTATTTCTGCTGCATCAGGAATCTTTTACACTTAAAGAAATAAACTAAGACAAATCACTTCAATATCATGAATAAAAAGGAAATTAAAAAATGGACAGAGTATAGAAAAAAATGAGGTGAAAACAATTTTGAGGGGTCTTAGGATGCATGCCATCATTATTTCTAAAGGTAACATTTCAAATAAATAAGAAGCAAGCAAAGTTTAGTAGGTTTCAGGGGAAATTTCTATACTAATTAATTACACAGCCCCAGATTTCTAATTTAAGGATAAATAACAATTTTAAAAATAGCTAGACTACAAGTCCCCCACTTCCTATGTATACACAATTACTTTCATAACAGAAGCATCATTACCTCTTCCCATCAATCTCTCTCAAGAACAGTTAACCATGGGAATAATAATCGTACATTTGTATCCTGAATATCATAATGATCCCAACTGATTCTGAAGAAACTAAATCAGGCTAAATTTGGAAATTCAGGTTATTGCTGAACAGTCATAAGAATACTTCCTCAAAAGAAAGGAAAGATAACTGCAAAGCACCCCACTCCCACTTCTTCCCACTTGACAACTTGCATGGTCCTGAGATCAGGGCGGCAACTGGGACTGCTGGGATTGACATCCCTAGCACTACAATCATGCGAAATCACACTTTATGATCATATCAGTTACCAATGGATTCCAGGCTAGATTGCCATCATAATCCAGAGCCTAACTGTACTTCCATAAATAAATCCATGTCCCATATTTCTATCAATTATCTGTTTGCATCAATGGGTTTATAGACAGCTTCAAAGCAGATTTGTCACAGCTGGACAAGGATATTGACTGTTGCAACCATCTGATGCTTTTGTCTTTGATCCAAAATTGAGGACTTTCACCAGTGTGTGTGTGTGTGTTTTGTTTTTGTATCCACTGTCAAAGTGAAACAGGGAAAGCTGTTGTCAGGACAACGATAAAGTCCACCTTGTCTATTACTTCAGTGGAAGTAAAACTAAATTCAGAACAGAGTCCCAGGGCCTCAAAAGTTTAACTGCATGCAACAAAGAATTGTCTTTCGTAAATTTCAGCGTAACAGAAAAAGAATAATCCTCCTTCTTTTTGCTAGTCCTATTTGGTTGTATTCTTATACTTAATTCACTTGTTAGCAAATATAGTAATTTGACCTGGAGGCTATTCAATACTATACTTAGTCATTTTTTTTTCCTAAAGAAGCATCTAGGAGATATTACACAAACATTCTTTGTCTGCAATTTAAACAAAGCAGATGGCATTAGTTTGAAAGGCAAAAGACAATCTCTTTATTTTATGAATGTCAGAACAACATAGAAGACTTTGAATTTATGTGCCTTTTTCCTTCTTGAAGATTACAAACTTCAAATGAGTATAAAAATTACAAATAAAATATGTCACATTCTCCTCAGATTCAGATTAGAAATGTCATTACAAACCATTATAAAATTTCTATTCGCATATATTCTGGAAATTACAGGATACCTTTTAGTACAACTCTTGTATACTGAATTGCAAAAAGGACAAACAACATTTTCTGCAACAATTTGACTTTTCATTCCCATTTGCCAGTTTATGGTGCCAATCTATTTCATTTTTCAAATACAAATGTACAGAAAATCCTTAAGAAAAAAAATCTAAAGGAAAAACATTTATTTCTTAACAATACAGAAGGAAGAATGTAGTTCTATATAGGAACATTTTATTGGGAGATGTGTTTTTTTCAGATCTCATTTGCAGTTAATCAATAAAGTCCAAATTGTTATTTCTTCATTTAAATAGAGATATATGTCTGCGAGAGTTTATAACAAAGGAGCAGCTTCTTTTCTATACTTTTTATTAAAAGAGCATGGGAATAAAGAGCCAACGTTTTGAAATAAGGAAGGCAGAACCTTCCTCTCTCTATCTTATGTGCTGCCCATCTCACCAAAGGCAACTCTAGACGGACTAAAAATCATTCAATAAAATGCCATATAAAATATTAAAACAATTGAGATTTTAAATTTAAAATTCAGTTAAAATTAAATTGACCAAGGAAGGGAGCAAATGCGCAGGTGGAGGAAGTTGGGTGTTATCTAATCCATTAGCAACCTCCAGAATGTCACACCCCAGGCCAGTTGGCAGAACCATATCTTCAAAACCTTTCAGAAGACCGAAAGGGTAGGTGCAGATCGCCCCTTTGGGTTCATGATATTCTAGAGGATGGGTGCCATGGCAAAAAATGGTCTGTTTTGGATCCCACCAGCCAAAATTTATTTGGAAGTATTTGGAAGCTTCAGCTGATACACAATGCAGCTACATGGGTTATAAATGGTGCCAGTTATTTGGCACATATAATACTGCTGCTTTGGGGGCTGACTTGGTTGGCAGTGTGTTTCTGAGTGCAATCCAACATGCTGGTTGTTTTTAAAGCCCTTCATGGTTCGGGACCAGCTTACCTGAAGGACCATCTTTTTCCAGTTGTTTCTCCTATCCAATCAAGTCTGGCAATATCCTGCCTCAAGGCAAACACAGACAGACACACCCAAGAGGCAACTGCAAACTTATTTATAACAGTCAACAAAAAGCCAGGTGCCAACACACTTGAAGTAACCAAGTTTCCATCAGTCTAACAATTTGCATTAATAAGTCCAGGGAGTCAGGTGCAAAAGTGGCCAAATGGTTCCAGAATCCAATGCACAGAAAGGGTTGTTGATCAGTTGTTAAGGCAAGGTTGGCAGGCAAGGCAAGAGTCAGAATAATAGACGGTTGTTTCCTCTATCAGTCTTAAGTCAAAGCTCCTCTTAAGTAAAAACATCCTGGTGTTTCTCATTTAGGAAGGTAGGACTGGTTCCCTGTCATCATCAGACTCAGATTCCAAAGCCTCCATAACAGGCAGGTTGGCCAAGGAATGATGGTTGTGGAGACCAGATGTCTCCACAGCCATCCACTTAGAGATAAACAACCTACTCTCTAACAAACAATTTGGTTTCAGAAAAAAATTATCCTGTAATCTGCAACTCCTACACTGAAAAATATATGGACTACACAACTTGATCAGGGCAAAGCAATTGACGCTATTTACACAGACTTCTATAAAGCCTTTGACTCAGTGGTACACAACAAACTACTCCTAAAACTAAAATCTTATGGCATCTCCAGACACCTGCATAACTGGATAGTTGCATTCCTGTCAAACAGGCAACAAATGGTCAAAATAGGGAACACCCTATCAAATCCTGTACCTGTCAACAGGTGTCCCCCCAAGGCAGCATTCTAGGACCAACTCTCTTTATACTTTACATAAATGACCTCTGTGATCATATTAAGAGCAACTGTGTTCTTTTCGCTGATGATGTAAAGCTATTCAACACCACTGACAATACTGCTACCCTTCAAAATGACCTCAACTATGTGTCAGAATGGTTAAACAAATGGCAACTTCAAATCTCAACAAACAAATGCTCTGTCTTACATATCGGCAAAAAAAATCAGAAAATAAAATACAAGCTGAATAATCAAGATCTTGTTGATGACCCTAACTCTGTCAAGGACCTTGGAGTACTCATCTCAAATGATCTAAGTGCTAGAGCCCACTGTAACTACATAGCCAAAAAGGCATTAAGGGTTGTTAACCTAATCCTATGTAGCTTTTTCTCCGGTAATATTACACTACTAACTAGAGCATACAAAACATTTGCTAGACCAATACTTGAATACAGCTCATCAGTCTGGAATCTGCATTACATATAGGATATTAATACAGTCGAGAAAGTCCAGAAATATTTCATGAGAAGAGTTCTCCACTCCTCTACTCGTAGCAGAATACCTTATGCCACCAGAGTTGAAATTTTAGACCTAGACAAACCTAGAACTACGCTGCTTTCAGTCCGATCTAAGTATAGTACATAAAATTATCTACTGCAATGTCCTACTGTCAATGAATACTTCAGCTTCAACAACAATACAAGAGCACACAATAGATACAAACTCAAGATAAATCGCACCAAACCTCATTGCAGGAAATACAACTTTAGCAACAGAGTGGTCAATGTCTGGAATACTCTACCTGACTCTGTGGTCTCTTCCCCAAACCTCAAAAACTATAACCTTAGACTGTGTACTATTGACCTCACCCCTTTCCTAAGAGGTCTGTAGGGGGCGTGCATAAGTGCACCAATGTGCCTACTGTCCCTGTCCTATTGTTTCTTTTTTTAAAATTCGTATCCATTTCATGTATTCATAACCATGCTTATACTTATACCTGTTATCTAATACTTGCTTGACAAATAAATAAAATAAATAAAAATTGTGGCTTTTCTGGATAGTGCATGCCTTCTACCTCCTGGAATTAGGATGCCCCACCTGATGATCTTTCAGAAGGCCTTGAAACCTAGCTATGTCCCCAGGCCTGGGGTTCCACGTCTGGAAAGAACACTGTTTTCTGGCTATGTTGAAGCTGACAGATTATAGTATCTCTTGCTTGCTATTTGTGTTTAAGTGTTTTTGTACTGTGTTTTAATATTTTATTTTTTATGATTGTTTGCCATGGTAGTCACTCATTTTAGACAGTAGCTTTACAAATCAAATCAATCAATTAGTAAAGTCAACTTCAAACAAAGCCTGATATCTGCTAGCTAACACTGATGTATTTATGTAATCCAAAAATTATAAAAATCGGAAGGAAGTGGAGAGGTCAAACAGGGTAACCTTCTCAGTGCAGAATATACTAAAGTATTTTGCAGAGATGGTTATCTCATCTCTATTTAATGATCTGCAGTAAAATGCAACGTAGGGCTTCACCAAGCAACCTGTCCCACTGGTTGATAGCTCTTACAATCAGGAAATGCTAAAATCTAAACTGGATCAACTTCTCTGCTGTTTCAACTCATCGTTTCAGGTCCCGCCTTCTGAGCAAAATACCCGCACCTTCCTCTATATGATAATCCTGTGGCTATCTGAAGACTGCTATTATATTTCCCTTCAACATTTGTTTCTGCAGATAAACATATCAGGTTTGCTGAACCATTCCTCACAGGACAAAGATTTTAATTCTCGGTTCACCTTGTTACCCTTTCTTTGAACTTCCTCCAGTTTGTCAATGTCCTTTTTAGACTGCTATGCCTAGAATTAGAAACAGTATGTCCAATGGGGCCTGACCACAACTGATTAAACTGGTCAGTCTTTTTGTAATGCATGTTATTAAAAATGTTGACCAGCACAGAAACCAGGACAAAGCATGTAGCACTCCACAGTACTACTCTGGAAGCTGATGCAGATCCATTTATGAATATTCTTTGGGCGTGGTCATTCAGTTATGAATCCATTTAACAGTTGCATCTTCTAGTCCATATGTACCATTTACTAATGAGGGTATCATTAAATAAATAACAGAAGGAGGAAGAATTAGAAAGCTGTGGATGAATAGAGTTAGTGAGATCTTCAAAAAGACAGAGATGAAAAATTTAAAGAACAAAAAGCAGGATGGGAGTGATCTATGAATGTGGTGGAAGCAAGGATGGTTTGCAGGTGACAGAAGATACAAAGTATAATGAGCAGTGTAGGTATAAACTAATCAGTTATATTACCTTTTCTTATCTTGTGCCTTCAAATACTTCAGTTTACTATTTCTTATTTTTTCTGCCCCTTCCATAACACTGCTTACCCTGAAAATGAATAGCATGATGGATAGATGTATATGTAAATTTCATTTAGAAGCCTGGTTAAAAATTAAAGTTTTTTTCAAGGCCATAAGTGAACTATCTGTTGAACTTCTAAAAAGGGACAATTACACAATTAAAGACCAGAATGGAAAGATAGCTCATTATTTTGTGTTTATACTAAGTATAGTATATAGTTAGTAAATATACTATGCTATATTTTGAAGGAAAGGGAAAGAAGAAGAATGTTTTTGGCAAATCAAGATGATGCCAAAATGATACACATTCAATGACATACTCATACAAATGATGCTATTATAAACTTGCATCTGAACATCTGACCCAAGAACATATGTCACAGAATTCACACAATTATATCATTACACAAATATCACTACCCCTACTCTCATGGATGTTTATCAACTTGTGCAAGAGGGTAAATGATGAAAAGTGTTGTGACACAATTTCCTTTTTTTCTTGTGATGTCATAATACAAGAATGAAAGGATAGAACTGGAATTGTGGAGCCATAATGCACGTTTTATAATGTTGGTACTGTTGTGATTAGGTGCAGACATTTTTGTCCACCTATTTCTATGGAATTCTGTAACACATTTCTTTTAACTCTGTTCCAGAAAGTTTCCACATCTTCTTTCCTCAAGTTCCCTTTCCATTAAACTATTTTCTAATACCTTTTTCTAATATACACTGTGACTTCCTAGTTTCTCTCTACATTATTTGAGCTTTTTGCCCCTTTTATCTATTTTTCCCAACATCCATTTTACACTAGCATACAATAGTCTACCCATATTCAGAATAATTAATCATCCTTGTATCTTTTGCTAATTGTCTCAGGCTTTTATCATGAATAATTCAATAAATTGTGCTTTTACATTTATATTCTTATTTCCCATGAATACATATGAATAGACTCATATTTGAAACTAACATAGTTTTTCTAAATAAATACTTACCAAAGAATCACCATTCTTGTTTGTTCTTGGATCTCTGAATGCCCCAAATATTATTTTTCCTTACTTTCTTGATCAATTCATATCCTCTACCAGAATACCTTTTTGTCCCCAAATGGTACTCTTCAGAATTTTGCAGTGTTTCCCAAAATTCATGTGTGATTCTTCTATATCCACAGGTTGGTTACTATAATCTATTTGTGATTTTTTTACTCGATATGTGCCCCATGATAATTGGGTTTACACCAATTCATACTTTCTGACAATGATTTTATCCTTTTATTCCTAATCAAACCTAAACCTTAGCTTTCCTGCACCTATTTATCAACTTTACTCCACAAAATCAGACTACTTTCATTCAGATATATCATGTCCTTCTGCTTTCTTTTAGTTTCACAGACATACAACATCTCCATTTTCCTTTCATTAATCAATTAATTCATGCAATATGCATTTAATTAATACATATTGTAAGCAAGTAATTTTACACAATTTTAAACAGCCTAGAATTATTTTTAATAATGAATATATACATACATAAAATAAGTAGGTCTGAAATTTTATATTTATTGAACTGAATGCAGTACTTAATTCTAAGCAGACATGTACTGTATATAATTTATCTGTAAAACACATTGTTTATGTACTGAAAAAAAGACTAAGATCAAGTAAAAAGTTACTAGACCAAGTACAACTATACTGAGATTTTATCAGTATTTGTCTGAACATAGAAGATGTTTTACCTTCCACATCAAGGCACCTAGGTGGACTATCTGACCAGATAAGATTATACATGCACTCAAGGAACTCTGCACCTTCTAGTTTATATCCAGGAAAACACTGAAAATATATCATTGATCCTATTGGGAAGGAAGACTTGAACTGAGATATATTAGTGAAACTATGAGGAAGCAGCAGTGGTCTCAGGCAACCTGCAAATTAAGAAAAAGGAGGTGTCTTATTATAGATTATTTATTTTTAAAATAGCTACTTAGCAATAAATTTAATATAGATATTCCTTCATCTGAACAGCCAATTAATACTTCTGCTGATTCATTTTTGAATTCGCTCACTCCCATCATATATGCTAGATTATCACTTCTAATTGTTCTGTATACTCTTTGTAACAAAAGTACTAAATGGATATTTTAATATAAGATTTTCTACATTCTTTATTCTGGCCTTTATTTGGTTTTTCATTTAGATTTCTGAAGTCTCCCAATCATCTTTGAGTTTGGTGGCCTTAGAAATCTATTTTTTTATAAAAAAACCAGAACCTATTTAAAACAATTGTTCCTTTCCTTTGAAATTGTTATGCTGATGCTTTATTTACTATCATTAGTATTATTAAAATATAGACATAAATAAATAGATTTTTAATCTATTTTAATCCATTGCAATGATTCTGATAGTCAATATAGAAGCTTTCCAGTTACTCATTACTTACAAAATTGCATAATGTGTTCTTCTAGGAAGTACTACAGAAATTATGATAGCTACATATTACTCCCAGGATATGAACAAATGGGCTTTTGTTCTGGAAAAAAATAATCCAAATCCCAAGTTATTTTATATATATTTAGAACTAAGTAAAACCTTCCCTGTCACAAAAAAACACAGTGTTTATTTAACTTGTGTTTGGATATTTTATTAAAAATATAAACAAAAATCATCTAGAGCAGAAATCAGATTTGCAAATAATCCAAATCCCAAGTTATTTTATATATGTTTAGAACTAAGTAAAACCTTCCCTGTCACAAAAAAACACAGTGTTTATTTAACTTGTGTTTGGATATTTTATTAAAAATATAAACAAAAATCATCTAGAGCAGAAATCAGATTTGCGCAGCAGTTAGCAAAATGAATCAGATTTACATTGACTTTTACTTTCTTAATTTATTAAAAGCAAGATATTTATACAGAATGGCCACACTGCTCCAACAGAAAATCTCCAGAGCTATGAAATTGAAAGTTATGTGAACAGAAGACTTTCCTGGCAGACTGAGTGTTAAGTTTGCATGAAGAGTCAGACGCGAGGAGTTCCAGCAAAAGACTTTATTAGTGACTACAGCTCGAATAGACCCATCCTGGCTTGGCTACGGCTGCTTCTTATAGCCTGCAGCCGTAGCTGCCAGCCAATGGGAGTGCAGGGATTCTTCCCGCACTATTTAAACCAATACCATTTGACATTTTACAAGAACAGTTCAAATAAACCAATAACATTCAAACCTACATACATAACACCCCTCCCCACTAGGTTCAGTCCATACCAAACCCCAACCTATCTAATGTATTCCTTTACATAGGTGGGGCTCTTACGTGTACGTTGAGACCTTCGTGGTTCAGAAGCTTTAACATTCTCACCCAGTGAGAGAGGAAATGTGTCTGCTGACATTTCCCTGTTGGGACTTCCTGTGAAAGAAGACTGCCGGACTGCAGTGCGTGAGAAAGACCGCCCTCTTCCGTCTCTCGGGGATGCCGGCGAGATCGTTTCCCTCCAGGAACATGTGGAAACGATCCGCATACGATTCCCAGTCTTCCGTCGCCGGATCGAACGGTGCTGGGGGGGTGTTCAGCGCAGCCATCTCGCTCAGTTGCTTGTTCGTCGCGTCGTCTTCTCTTCAGGGAAATCCCACCTTCGTCGCCAGTGTTGTTTGCATGAAGAGTCAGGCGAAGTTCCAGCAAAAGACTTTATTAGTGACTACAGCTCGAATAGCAACGGCTGCTTCTTATAGCCTGCAGCCGTAGCTGCCAGCCAATGGGAGTGCAGGGATTCTTCCCGCACTATTTAAACCAATACCATTTGACATTTTACAAGAACAGTTCAAATAAACCAATAACATTCAAACCTACATACATAACACTGAGGATAAGCATAGCTTATTTCTAATATATTTTCCATAGATTCCCAGTGTAGAATACAGCATTGATATTGCCTATTATCTCTTATGCAAATATCAATAATCTCAACAAGATTAGCCACCTGAGGAAATCTTTCCTCTTAGTTACCAACTAATACTCAGATCTTGGAAATTTATGGGCAAAATGTGTCTTCTTAATCCCCATGCTTTTTATGGTTTTAATATGGATGAATTGAGTGGATAAGACTTCAGTTTGCAGGGAATAAAAAAAAGGCAAACTGCTTTACAGTATCTATCTGCAAGACTCTCTCATCTAATTTACAGCTTTCTTACATGATGAGAGAATGCAGATATTTACTCTAAGTCTGTTGAAGGATTTCCATGTAGTTTCCTATTTTTACAACAAAATTCACTGATAGTTTCCTGCAAAGGACCATAATTTTATTCTAGTGTCAAAAGATAATCATTCTCTCAAAAGAACAGACTTCTAAATCATGATTTTACATGATAGTGTAGCAATATCAGTCTGGTTGTTGTCCTAATATAAGTTTTTTTTTTACAACTCTATACAGATAGCCCTCAATTTACGACAACAATTGAGCCCCAAATTTCCATTGCTAAGCAAGACACTTATTGAGTTTTGCCCCATTTCTTGCCACAATTTTTAAGTGAATCACTGCAGTTGTTAAGTTAGTAATACGGCTGTTAAGTGATTCTGGTTTCCCCATTGACTACTTGTCAGAAGGTCATAGAAAGTGATCACATGACCCTGGGACACTGCAAACATCATAAATACTTGCCAGTAGCCAAGTAGCCACATTTTTCACGTGACCATGGAGAAGTGCAATGATCATGTGAAAAATGTCATGAGTTCTTTCAATGCCATTGTAACTCGAAATGGTCACTAAATGAATGGTTGTAAGACAAAAACTACCTGTAATCCTCACTTATCAACCACAATTGGAATCAACTATTCCATTACTAAGCAATGTGGTCTGAAAATGAAATTTCATGTGACCATGTCTAACTTAAGACATCAATTCAGGCTGCAGTCATGACACAAATCACTTGTGGTTGTTAAGCACAATGTGATGTGATTGCAATTTACAATTTCCTGCCAGTTTCCCCATCCCCACTGACTTTGCTTATCATAAACCAGTTGTGAAATGATGAATGGCAATCATATAACCATGAGACACTATAGTCGTCATAATTGACAAGTACCAAATTGCAACCATGTGACCAGGGGATGTTGCAACAGCTGAAAATTTGAAGACCAGCAAGTCTATTAAAATGGCACCTGCTTGACCTTCCTGTTTTGAGCCTCTTCGTGAACGGACCAAAATCTGCGACTGTGCGCAGTTTTGATCCGTGCTCACCGCTGGAGACCCTGAGCCGGCTGGCTTTGGGGTTGAAACCATCCCGTAGAGGTGGTGAAGGTTGGGGAGCTGCCAGCAGGGTTGAGGAGAGCCGCATCTCTTCTCCCCAGCTGGGTTTTTTTCCCTTTCCCGAAGGCGGCAGAAGCGGCTGGTCAGAAATGGCCACCTCAAAGAAGAACTCGAACGGAAAAGAATGTGCAGGGGGAAGCTTGAAGGAGAAAGTGTGATATACCGGGCTTGCAATTGAAAACAACTATTAAAGGTACCCGGAATTTAAACAGCTAAAAACAATGCTATCTCTAAAAGACTTTTACAGCTGCGAATGAAAGGCTTAAAGGGAAAATTGGTCTCTTTTTTTTCCCTCAAATACTGATCGTTTCAACTGGCTTGGAATATCAAGAAAGGATTTACAAGATTGGACATTGATTCACTTGGATATTAATAGGCTGCTTTCAGCTGAAAATAAAGTACCATGTGATAAAGACTTTTGAATAACTTTAAAGAATTCTTTTTAAAAGAGTCAAAGATAGAAAACAGAGGGGGAAAAAGAGCTTAAATAGGGTGGAGTCTGGAAACAAAGGATACCACCTGGAGTTAAATTGTATTGAGAGTGGATTCACAACAAGACGTGAAAAGAGTACATAGTAAAGGAAGCCCGTGCAAGCCAAGCCCGGAAAACTGAAAGTGAAAAGAAAATAAGAAACGGCTGTGGATTATCGGAGAACTCCTGGCTAGAGGATCTTAGCGAAGGATTAAAGTCATCTGGGGTTGCTTTAAAAGGAAAAATCTCTTTCAGAATGTCATCACTTTTTGAAGAACTAAAACATTATTTAAAGACATTAAAGAAGAGGTAAAATGATAGAAATGGAGATCCTGAAATATAGAAAATTACAGGAAGCATCAGATGAACAAGAAGGGCGGACAAAGACTCTAAAATGGGTTAAGAAAAAGGGGAAGAAAAAGGAAAAGAGGAAAGAGAGTTAAAAATCTAAGATTGGAGGCAACAATAAAAAAGTATAAAATGGAAATAGTTATAATACTGCAAGGAGACATAAGGTAGGATTTCAGAAGGAAATTGGACATAAAAGGGGAAAAATGGGAAGGAGAAGAAGAGGGGGAGTTGACAAGAAGAGAAAGTGGTAAAAATTGAACCAAGATGAGCAACAGCAAGAAAAATACATAAAAATTAAAATCCAACAGTTAGACAATGGTTAATTTAAGTTACTGAGAGGATTCTGCAAGGGTACGTGAGATAAATATGGTTAAGTTAGAAAGAAGTTAGTATAGTTTTTTTCTTTTCTGTTAATAAGTAAAGGAGGTAAAGAAGGAAAGAGAATAAAGCCTCTAACAATTTAAAGAGAAAGTATGGAAATTATAAGAAGTATGGAACGTTTTAATACTGTTTTTCTTGATGATGAAATATAGTGATATGGATATTAAATGGTAATAAAACGGAAATATCTTAAATAGAAATGAATGAAGGAGATAAATACTAACAATGGCTGAATTGAACTTCAAAAGAAATAATTACTTTAATTATTATTGTTATATGTATGCATAATCTTCTTTTTCTTTTTCTCTTGTAAAGAATCTAATGGATATTTATTTATTTATTTATTTATTTATTTATTTATTTAGACTTGTATGCCTACTCCGAAGGACTCAGGGCGGCGAACATACAAAAGATATACAACAATACAAATAAAAACAAGTCCAAATTACCAAAAGTTAAAAGAATAAAATCACTAAAACAACAAAATTAAAACTACCCACCCCCAGGTCAATCCAGGCCGGCCTGCTGAAACAGCCAGGTCTTCAAGTCTCGAAAGGAGCGGAGATCAGGGGCCAAACGCAGATCCGCAGGAAGCTGATTCCCAGGGCGGGCGCTCCCACAGAAAAGGCCCTAGCTCTGGGAGCCGCCAGCCGACAATGCCTGACCGACGGTATTCCCAGAAGGCCCCTCCTATGGGAGCGACGGGCGATTGGACTGTGATGCAGGCAGGAGGCGATCCCGCAAGTACCCTGCACCCATGCCATTAAGGGCTTTGTAGGTTGTTACTAACACCTTGAAGGAAACCCGAAGGCAACCGGTAGCCAATGCAGGGCGCAGGAGGGGTGTAACATGGGAGTATCGGGATACCCCATCACAGCCCAGCGCAGCCGCATTCTGCACCAGCTGCAACCTCCGGGTAATCCGCAAGGGAAGCCCCATGTAGAGAGCATTGCAGTAGTCGATCCTGGACGTGACGAGCGCATGAGTGACCGTTCAAGAGCATCTCGGTCCAGGGGCTAAGCTGGCGAACCAGCCGAACCTGGGCAAAGCCCCTGGCCACAGCTCCCACCTGCTCCTCCAAACTGAGCTGTGCATCCAGGAGGACGCCCAGATTCCTCGCCCTATCCACGGGGTAACACCTCCCCATGACCAAAGATGGCACATCAACTGAAACCCGAGATGCTGGTAAGAACAGCCACTCAGTCTTGGCCGGGTTGAGTCTGAGCCTGTTACACCCCATCCAAGCCTGCACCGCCTCCAGGCACCGGGACATCACCGAGAGAGCATCATTGATCTGGTCTGGGGTGGAGATATACAACTGGGTATCATCTGCATATTGATGATACTCACCCAAACAGGTGAGAGAACCGACCCCTGAGGCACTCCACAACTAAGAGGCCTCGGGGCGGACCTCTGCTCTCCCGTCAACACCGACTGCGAACGGTCCGAAAGGTAAGAGGAGAACCACCGTAACACGGTGCCCCCACACCCAACCCCCGGAGCCGCTGCAGAAGGATACCATGGTCGATGGTATCGAAAGCCGCTGAGAGATCTAAAAGGACCAGAACAGAGGAAAAACCCCTGTCCCGAGCCCTCCAGAGATCATCCACCAATGCGACCAATGCTGTCTCGGTGCTGTGCCCAGGCCTGAAACCCGATTGGTACAGGTCAAGGTAATCAGTTTCCTCCAGGAACAGCGGAAGCTGCTGAGCCACCACGCTCTCAACAACCTTCGCTAAAAAGCAAGGTTGGAGACTGGACGATAGTTATTCAAAACGGTTGGGTCCAGAGCAGGCTTCTTAAGGAGGGGTCTCACCACCGCCTCTTTAAGGGCGGCAGGAAAAACCCTTCACTCAAAGAAGCGTTGATAACTGCCTGGAGCCAACGCGTGTAACCTCCCTGGAGGCATAAACCAACCAGGAAGGACACGGATCCAATAAACACGTGGTGGAAGACAGCCTCCGCATGATCCTGTCCACTTCATCCAGGGAGACAGAGTCAAACTCAACCCAAACCGGATCCACAAGACTCGTCGCCACGCCATCGTCAACATCCTGCCAGTCAGAGTCCAAGCCAGCCCGAATCTGAGCGACCTTATCCGCCAGATGTAGACTAAAATCCTCTGCTCTCCCCGCAGAGGGTCCCTCCCCTCAATTGCAAGAGGGAGCGAGTGACCCCAAACAGGGCCGCAGGGCGATCATCTGCAGACGCGATCAGAGCGGAGAAGTAAGAACATCTCGCAGCTCTGATCGCTTCCAGGTAAGTCCTGATATAGGCTCTTAACTGGAGACGGTCAGACTCAGAGCGACTAGTCCTCCACCTACTCTCTAGGCGTCTCCTCTGCCGCTTCATTCCCGAAGCTCCTCCGAGAACCAAGGAGCTAACGAGGTCTCCGCAAGGGAGAGGCCGCAAGGGGACAACCCGGTCGGCTGCGAGGCGCCTCTTGCCAGGCGGCCACCAAAGTCTCGGCCGGGCTGTGGACAAGGGAGGTGGGCAAAAACCCCAGGGCCGTCTGGAACCTCTCTGGGTCCATTAGGCCTGGGGCGGAACCAACGTATCGGCTCCTCATCCCAGCAGCGAGGAGCAGCATATTGGAAGACCAGCCTCAGGAGATAATGATCTGTCCATGATAGGGGTAGAATAACTGGAGATCCAACCCCAGATCACTACACCACTGCCCCGAGATAAAAACCAGGTCGAGCGTTCCCCCCTCATGGGTGGGCCCCTGAATCACCTGGGTCAGGTCCATGGCTGTCATGGATGCCAAGAACTCCCGAGCCAATCCAGACGCCACCCCCAAGGAGGGCAAGTTGAAGTCCCCAGAACAATAAGTCTGGGAAACTCCACCACCACTCCCGAGAGGGCATCCAGCAGCTCGGGAAGGGCCGTTGCAACGCAGCTGGGGGACAGGTACGTCAGCAACAGGCCCAACCGACCACCCGGCCCAACCTCAGAAGGAGGGATTCGAACCGCCAATCTGGGACAGTGGCCTCCCTTGGAAACAGAGTCTCCCTGATAACAATCGCTACTCCTCCACCCCTACCCTGGGCACGTGGCCAGGAATGTACCAAGCAGAATCTGATTAATAATGGCTAGATGATATAAAATAGAGGGTAACAGAGGTAATAATGGTAAAGGTGAAATATAAAAGTTAAACAATAATTGGTTAGAAGAGATAGAGGTCTTATCCTTTAGGGTAGTAATTACAGGGTAAAATATGTTTTATAAGATAATATAAAATTCTAAACAGGATAGACAAAAGTGTAATAATATTGATTGGCAAGATATTGAAAATTGGAAAAAGAAATGTAATTAATGAAATGATGGAATGATGAAATAACTGAAGCAAGACTATAGAAGCTAGAGAAAGGGGGGAAATTATGGAAAATAGTGGAATTTGCTATGATAAATGGAATAGAATATACAAAATGAGTGTATAATTGGAATTATAGTCATATGGAGAAGGGAGGGTCCGGTAACACACTGTTCTCAAAAAAAAGAATTTTTTTTTTTTTTTTTTATATTTGTCTGTATGCATTTGTTTGCCGGGAATGGTTCTGGGATGATAATACGAAGTGTTATAAGATAAATTAATCTAAAAATATGGAATATTTTATATGTGAGAATATATAAAAATAATTAATAGATGAGAATGGAAAAGATGTACAAGGAGCTTTAACCTACCGGCATACCATATGTTTTTTCTGTGTATGTTTGTCTAAAATAATAAAACTTTTTTCAAAAAAAAATGGCACCTGCTTCATAAATTGTACTCTAGCGAATGGCTATTTTACATGCCCACATTATATACACTATCAGCAACAACTGTAGCACTTATCCACCTATCTTTTAACACTACATATTCATTCAGCAAAATAGTGGAAGGAAGCTATGGTCAATGCTAAATTAGCTGGTTAACTAACTAACAAGATTTAGTTAATTAAATAGTTGAACAATGCACTAACCGCCTCTGTGTTACAACACATTTCAAAAGAAACCAGAGTTCATCAACTTCACATTTTCACCATTATGCTACTAATATCAGAGAAGAGGAGACTCAGTTGCAGAAAGTGTTAGTGGACTAACACTTAGGGTGGTTAACCTACCTATTCACTGATTCAGCTAAAAGCATTCCTTCAAGAAGTAGGACTTTTTTTCCCCTGAAACCAGAAAAAATCTAAAGAAAAAATAAATTTGTGAGGAAGTAAAATTGGTTAAATGGGCAGCATCCTTGCTTTCTGATTCCTCCCAGCAACAGACCCCACTTCACTCTAGCTTTCCCTACATAAAAACAGAAAGAGATTTGAATCTTTGCTAATCTCCCAATAAAGTCTTTATTTCAGTATAAGTACAAAGCGATACATAGCAGGCAAAACATCTTAACTCCTCCAAAGGGTTGAAGATTGGCTTCAACTATTTAAGAAAGTAGTTCTTGATAGTAGATAGTTTAATGGAATAAAGAAATGCACATTTAGCAGGAATTGCTAAATGCTTATTTTGTTAGGGATTATTAGAGAGCCCTACATGGCATGGGCCAGGATACCCAGGAACTATCTCATTCCAATGGGATGGGCCGCTGTGAATCCTGTAAACTAAGGAATTTTGGCTGGTGGGGTCCCAAAGATCGTACTCTGGCTCTTGCCATTTGGAACATCTTAACCTCTTGAGTAAGATCTTTTCCACTTTCCTGACCTTCCATAAGAGCCTGAAGACCTTGCTGTGCTAGTTGGTTTTGGGCCCAATGAGGGAGTGTTACACAAGATGGTTGATGGACTAAGAGTAGATCTCACTTCACCCCCTGCACACTCTTTTCCCTCCCTTCCCCTCTTTTTACCATAATTTATAATTTTATTGCTACTGGATATGTTTATATAGTTTTATTGCTTTTAATGTTGTAAGACTTATGTTGAGATGGGTGGCAGACAACTTTAACAGACAATAAATAATAATAATAGAAAAGAATTTGAAAATTAAACACTCTTGAAGGCAGAAGAAGCAACAAATGGATATTAATAAAGGAGAGAAGCAAGATAGAATTAAGGAGAAATTTCCTTATAGTTACACAATTAATCAGTGGAATGGCTTGTCTTCAGAAGTTGTGAGTGTTCCATGCCTGGAGGTTTTAAGAAGACATGGGTCAACCATTTGTCTGAAATGGTATAGGTCTGCTTGTATGATGTGACTGTATTTCACAGTTGCTGTTGCATCATTGTAAAGAAAATTAGTAATAAAGCATCACAATTTAAATTTTTTAAAAATTATAGAGAAACTACAAAAGAGTTAAACATTGACACAAAAATTGGAAAGCTGATCAATTTTCTCCCTCTCAGATAAGTCACTTGAAATATTTAAGTATTGAGTTACTTTAACATTGTGGGGAAAAGTTACAGGGACATTATAATTTTGTAACAAGATATATATATATACTGTGGTAGAGACAATAACAGTTATCCTTATGCAACTGAATCTGAATTATACACCTAAAGTGAAATAGCTGCAGTCAAACTGCAACTTATATACGCATGATTCATGAGAAAAGAAAATTAAGAACTTCTTTATTATTCCCCACCTGAAGAATTTAAGACCTAAAGTCCATTGTTTTTTTATCTTCAAATCAAATGTATTTGTTCTACCAATCCATCAATAGCAACTCATAGGATAAAGAATTATTATACGAAATATTTAATGCTGGAATAAAAACAAATTCCCCCATCTAAATATACCTTGTTCCAAAACACAGAGAGTAAGTGGATGCTACGGTGCTTGCCTCGCTAACAAGAGACACACAAATTATAGTGCCATGATATGGCATAAATGTAATCCAGAAGAACTATCATTTTCTTTCAGACTTTAAAAATTCTATTTTACCCTGTTTGCTTTATATGAAAGGTTCACGTTTCTGTATATTTTACTATTTTGGGTTATATATTAACATTACTTTTGAAGTTAATGTTTATTTCTCTCATGTATTTGAGGTTGATGTTTATTTCTCTCGTTGTATTTTTATTTATTTTATTGCATTTGTGTTTTGTTATTTATATTGTGAGCTGTCCTTTACTGATATGGAAATGGGTGTCACCAAAACAAAATTAAAAATTAAAAATATGTCATTATTATGGATGTTTATTGGTTAAAAGTGACAAGAGAGGTAGAATTCAATAAAAAAGAGCTTATTTCCCCTGAAAAAATAGTTTGTACGTCTGTGTGTTTGATGGACTTTCTTTCATATAATATATAGCTGTATCTTATTCAGGATTTTCTTATTTCTGCAAATGAATGAACTGGATCAAAGGCAAAGAATTTTTTGAACATTATGACTCCATGCTATATATTTCTTTTAGCGCTCATTATCTGGAAGATGTAGGATAGCACTTCAGTGAAGTTTTATTTAGGATTACAGATGCAGGAACAATTTGTAACCTGCTCTTAATGTCAGAAAGTTTCTATTTGACGCCAGAACCAAATAAAATAGATAATGATGCTGATTTTAATTACTTTTCAATTAAGTAATGAATTGGTTCTTTAATTGAAGGAAAGGATTCAATTAACTTGACAACTTAATTATTTACATTGGCAAGTTTAAAAAGAAATTAAACATACAAAACATTTAATTTTATTTCTCAAATGAAGCAAACAATAGACTAATCACATTAAAATGCATTTTGGCCATTTTACTTGCAAAATATCTCTAATAAAAGTAATGTTGTTCTAGAAACTATAGTTAATTGTCATGTCCTTAAGATGCAAGCCTTCTGCCACCCTCCCAATCTGTCACTACTCAGATCTATAAGATAAGATGCTCTAGTGTACTAAACCTTGGCAAATGGGCAGATTATCCCATGTTCCATCATCTTGACATATTGATACCAGGGTGTCCAAATCAGAGAAATGGATCTGGAATCCTTCATGACAGCTGATTATTAATTTATTTCCAGTTCTGTATGTCTTGTTCTGAATCTCTGCATCTTCAACAGTTGGAGCAAGGCAATCTGTAGCTTCATAAAAAAATGTATTATTATCTTAAATTTGAAACGTTGGATAATGTAATGCAAAAAGTTTTATATGTATGCAGGCAGTCCTTGACTTACAACAGTTCATTTAGTGACCATTCAAAGTTACATGGCACTGAAAAAAGTGACTTATGACCATTTTTCAAACTTATGACTGTTGCAGCCTCACCATGGTCATGTGATTAAAGTTCAGACTCTTGGTAACTTGATTCATATTTATGATGGTTGCAGTGTCCCGGAGTCATGTGAACAATTTTTGCAAACTTCTGACAAGCAAAACCAATGGGGAAGGCAGATTCACTTAACAACCATGTTACCAACTTAACAACTGCAGTGGTTCGCTTATCAACTGTGGCTAGAAAGGTCATAAAATGGGGCAAAACTCATTTAACAAATATCTCACTTAACATAAATTTTGGGCTTGGTTGTGGTCATAAGTTGAGGACTACCTGCAATTTTCCACACTATGCTACATTTCCTACACTATGTTAGGAAATTTGCAATTTTTTAAAAAAGTGATTTATTATTTGACCATCAATACTGTATCAGGATCAGTATATGACTACACCAGTATACATTTATTATTATTGTCCATTTTCCCCCCCATAAAGAATTGGTTAAAGCATTTTACAAAAAGAAAAAAAGAAACAAAATTTGATATATAAACATACTTACAACAATATAAAAGCAGCAAACAGAAAAACACAAAGCTTTAACAGAATAAACAAACAAACAAATGAAATTGAGCCATATGTGAAACTGACAATTACTGTAAAGATCAGCTTATTTAATTCCTGGCAAAAAGACACAAATAAAGAGGAAGCTGACTCATCTCCACTTGTAGGATTCTGCCACAAGAAACAGTTGTTCTTAAATAGCAGTAAAGTTCAAATAAAAGGAAATTACTGCTGAATTAATTCTGGGATTTAAGCTAGTAATCAGTACATTAAATTAAACTATGCATATAGCCAAAATGGTAGCCAGTAAATTATCTATAATAATGAAATCATATATAATATACCCCAGTCACCCCAGTCAAAATAACAGCAGGATTGTGCATTGGTTGAAATTTCCTGTTAGTTATCAAGGGCAGCACCAATTAGGCCATTTACAGCAATCTGTGTGGGAAATAACATTATTTATTTACTGAATTTATGCCCCATATTTCTTTTAAGCAGCTTGATGTTATACAAGAGGTCAATTTTTGCAGTTGCTAGGATATACAAAGATACTACAGTAGTGAGAATTTATGAAAAGATACATGCCACAAAAGCTAATTCATGCTTGTTTTCATTTATTTATTTGAAAGATTGGTTGGTTGCTTCAGTTGTAACCAGCTCTATCATTGGCTCCTGTGTCCTTCTTTAATACTATTTTATTTATTTGTTTATTTTATTTGTTTGTCAAACATGTAAAAGATAGCAAGTGTAGGTATGAACATAAACATGAACAAAGGAAGTAAATACAGATAAATGAGGACAGTAAGACCGGGATGGTAGGCACGCTGGTGCGCTTATGCATGTCCTCTTTAAGGACCTCTTAAGAATGGGGTGAGGTCCATGGTAGACAGTTTGAGATTGAAGCTGTGAGGGTTTGAGGCTGTAACAATAGAGTCAGGTAGAGCATTCCAGGTACTGACTGTTGCTGAAGTCATATTTTCTGCAATCAAGTTTGAAGCAGTTTACCTTAAGTTTGTATCGATTGTTGCCATGTATTATTGTGATTGAAGCTGAAGAAATCGTTGACAGGCAAGACGATGTAGCAGACAATTTTGTATATTATGCTTAGATTGGACCGCAGGTAGCGCAGTTCCAGATTGTGAAAGCCCAAAATTTCAAGCCTGGAGGCATAGGGAATTCTATTGTGAGTAGAGGAGTGGAGTACTCTTCTTCCAATATACAGTGTGGG
>SOZL01001799.1:105972-124651 GCA_009733165.1 Naja naja | reverse complement strand
TTGGACAAACCAACAGGAGAATAAATGCATGTAGAACACAAGAGCAGTCAGAAAAGAAGAAAAAAAACTTCCTCCTTTTCCAACACCTTAAAACCACAGGACATGAAATTGATTTTGAGGATCAAACTTATCTCAATACTGAACACTTCAACAAGAGAATAATTAGGGAAGCCATCGAAATAGAGAAACACCCCATAACATGAATAAGCGGGATGATACTTCCCGCCTACCAGACATCTGAAACTAGCCCTAATCAACAAATGAGTCCCAGCCGACAACCAACACGGGACCCAAAATAACACATGATACCACCACCAATCTCCTTCACCAGACTCAAACCCAAGCCCATACAGATGAAAGGCAACCACCATCCAGAAACCAGACCATGGCTGCAACACCAGCTGCTACACCCCCTCCGACCCCCAAACTAAGCAAAACTGACACACTATAAACACATAGCCAGACCTCAAACTTGGAGCCAAACCAAGGCCCAGAATGTCACATCACAGCCTTCCACCCAGGATACATCACAGAACTCAGGAGATTACAACACAAAACATCAGGAGGTTGCAACACAGACACCGAGCCAGGAGATTACAGCACCACCCAGGATGTCACAACAATAGAACTCAGAAGGTCATCACACAGCCCATTACCCAGGTGCTTTACAACACACAAAGGCTGAGAGACACACAGCCAGCACCTCAGCCACACAGGGTCTCAGGAAAAAAGCATCAATCTGCATACATCAACTCCATCAACCAATCAAGTAACAACATACACAGCCAACTCAGGAGTTTAGGGAAAAACAGCCCCACGATCACACTTCTCCCAGGAGGCAGAAGCTGAAGACACCAGCCTGAAGATGGGATGAGATTTATTCGAGCGTTGCCAAGGTATTCTCAATCTTACGGGACAAGACCGAATACACACACACACATATACATATATATATAGTTTAAATACAGTGTATTGTATTGTACCATTTTACAAAAGAAAAGAAAAAAATAAGAGAGATACTCATAGTAAAATAATAATGCAATATGATAATTCTAATCATATTTATAATTATGTTCACTTATTTATGTTCCTGTTAATGATATTAGCATACTTGTAGTTTTGAACAATATTCAGATTTTACTTAAACATAACAATACTTTCTTCATCTAATTTCTACCTCTTATCTCTGATTTTACCAAAGGTTTTACCATTGATAAAACTTATTCCACGTTAGATAATATTCTGTCTCCTTTATCTTTTATTTTCAATGTCGATCTATCCATCTCTGCATAATCCAGTATGTTCTGAATTGTAATTTCATCTGATATATTTTGTGATTAGATATTTCTAGACAAATTTGTTGTCAATATTAGATTATTCTTATGGTTTATTATAAAATCTATATAGCTTTTAACTCTACCTTAAAACCTCGGCAAGCAATGCATTTGTCTCAGGTTTAACTTGAGGATCATGACATAAATTTTAGCCACAATATCTGCCAATCTATTTGGCCTATAATCGCTAGAGTCCTTTTTATTTCACATTCTAGATAGATAAAATGCTACTATTGCCAACTTCAATCCCACTTGATATGGCAGGCATTATTTATATGTGAAAATGAACCTGCCAATAGAGGCCCCAACCACTAGGATATTTTTTGATCACTTAAATAGTTAGTAGAATGTCTTCTCCAGGGAATATATTCCTTGCATTTCAGGCCTTTTATGATTAATTTCAATGAACACAATGGGGTAAAATATTGACATGTTCATTAATATGGAGAAAAGCAACTCTTGAATTCCATGGAGAAGACATGATTGCCTCTATTGCTCACCCACCAACACCTACCACTCACTGTACCAGATGGAGAAAAACACACACAAACCTGTGGGACTTTGTAAGTGTCTCCTAATGTTGACATCTGGATGGAGATGGCCCTGTCAGCTTCATCAAGAAGAGCCAGAAGGTTCTCCTTCCTTCCACAGCCGTAGTTGGGGACATTGGTGTCTCCAGTGGAGAGCATGTCCAGCAAGACATCTGAAGTGCACAAAGTGCTCAAATAGTTGTCATGGATGTTGTAGCCCAGGGTGAGATTGTGCAGGAGCTGGGAATTCTTGTTTACCATTTGAATGGCAAACATGAATAGAATGCCATCATAAAAATCATAAGCATCCCTATTGTAAAAAAAATGTTATAATCAACAGCAACAACAAATACTTTTGTTATATATAATATATATAATCCTCCACAAGCCTACTGAGCCTTAATCCAACATTGATCCAAAAGCAATGATCAGTTAAACAAATATGGAAATTGGGTGAGGTATGGCAACTACAACTGGTTCAACCACTACTTTAAATAAAATTTATTATTTGAGATGGGCGGAGCTGGTGTCGCCGCGAGACGGAGATGATCTCGACTGCTGAGATCACCCCCGAAACTGCCGCTTCAGGACGGTCCCCCGGGATCTAAACTGACTCGTAGGGTTGGTGAAAGTTGGGGGCGCCTCCTGCTGATCCCAGGGATGCCGCAAAGTCCCTGGTTGATCCAGGACAGCTCCTTTACCTGAAACGCGCTGAGGCAGCCATCGGGCTGAAGAAGTTGTGACAGCTCCGGAGGAATGAGATCGGAAGAAGTTTGTCGGTCGGTGAGATCATTTTGTTTTTAACCCTTTGGGAACACCCTAGCAACTCTAATGGTGTGAAACTGAGAGTGATATGGACTAGGCGGCGGAAGAGATTGGGCTTGAAAGTAAAGAGTTTTGTTTCTTCTTTCTTTTTATGGCTCTAAAGACTTTCCTTTTACTTTTTCCTCTTGGGAGTTTTTGAATACCTTTTATATTTTTTGAATTTTGTCGCTTTTTTCCTCTCTTTTTTTTGGCACTAGGGGCTCTAATGTAATTTGGTTACTTGGATTTGGTTACTTTTTATTTTTTGCATATAAGAAATGGCCACCGAGGTTTTTTTTTCTTGTTTTGAATAAGACAGGAAGTGATACATTTTGGGAGCCATCTGGCAAGGAAGTGAAAGTTGGTTGTGAGATACAATATTGCTACCTAGAGGCTCGCTATCTTATATAAACATATACACTTGCAAGGACTGTATCCAAGGCTCTGTTGATTAGAAAGTGCTGGATAGGTGCTTTTGGAATATCTTTGAGTCTGCAGTTTGGAACTGAAGAGTAAAGTGACCTTGGAGAGTTTTAAAATAAAAGAACGGGATTTCTTCGAGAGGCAAAAAACAGAGGAGCTGGTATCTCTCCTCTTTCACTTGTTAAGCTCTGGACTTTGCATAGTGGCAATTGAATAAAGAGTGATATTGCTTCCTGCCAAGGCTTTTTATTGTTTGGAATTTAATTTTTCATAATTGGAGCCCCTAAAAATATATTTTGTTATTCTTAAAGGATATTTTACTACTTTATTATTTTTTATTCTTTAATTTTTTATTGATATCTTCCTATTTTTCAATTTTCAGCATTTTTTCTTTCGAGAGTTGGATTTTTACTTTGTACATTGGAAACAAGACAGTCAACTATTTGACCTTTTCTTTTTTCTTTCCCTTTTTTCCTTTTTAAATTCAAGTTTTTTAAGAATTACAACAATCACCACAAGGGAAAGATATTAAAAGGAAAATGGATGTGATTAAACATAAAATGGCTTTAATGGACAAGGAAGAAGTTGCTCAAAAGATTAAAGGCGCTAAACAAAATTACTTTGAAAATGCTAATAAGCCAGGAAGATGGTTAGCGTATAAAATTAGAAAGGAAAGAGAAACAAAGAAAATTAGCCAATTAATCGATGGAAAAGGGAATATACAACATGGGAATGACAAAAAGAAAAAAAATTATTCGAGACTACTATAAAAAACTACTCTCAAGAAGATATTCTAGAAGAAAAAATTGAACAGTATTTACAAAAGACAAAATTACCACAGATACCTAAAGACATTGAAACAATGCTAGAAGGGAACATAACTATGATGGAATTGACAGAAGCCTTGAAGAAACAAAATACAGGAAAAGCACCAGGTCCAGATGGTCTACCGGCAGAATTTTACAAGACCTTCCAGGAAGTGTTAAGCACTCCCCTTCTAGAAGTGATGAATGAAGTGCAACTAAAAAAGAGAATACCTGAGACATGGTTGGAAGCTTATATTACCCTTATACCTAAAGAAGAAATGGATCTACAACAAGTTAAAAATTATAGACCTATCTCATTGTTGAATTCAGATTATAAAATTTTTGCTTCAATCTTGGCAGAAAGAATGAAAAGATATTTAAATGAATTTATCCACACGGATCAAAATGGATTTTTGCCAAAACGACAAATCAAGCAAAATGTGAGAATAATTTTAGATACTTTGGAGTATTATGAAGCACACCCTGAAAAACAGATGGCACTGATGTTTTTAGATGCTCAAAAAGCATTTGACAATGTGAACTGGCGGTTTATGATATTGCAAATGATGCAAATGGGCTTTGGAAAAACTTTATACAGGCTATTGAGACAATATATAATAATCAAACAGCGAAGATACTGGTAAACGGAGAGTTGACAGAATCTATAGGGATAAGAAAAGGAACTAGACAAGGTTGCCCTCTGTCCCCTGCTGTTTGTTTTAACACTGGAAGTACTGAATAGAGCTATCAGAGAAGATGAAGAAATAAAAGGAATGAAAATTAAAAAGAAGAATATAAACTACAGGCGTTTGCAGACGATTTGGTATTCATACTAGAGGATCCATTTAAATCAGCACCTAAGTTGATAGAACAAATAGAAGAATATGGAATGGTGGCAGGTTTAAAAATTAATAAAGACAAAACGAAGATCCTAACAAAGAATATGTTAGCAAAACGTAAGAAAGATTTAGAATATTTATTAGAGATACAGATTGCAAATAAAGTTAAATATTTGGGAATATATATAACGCCAAGATGCAGTACATTGAAAGAAGATAATTATATAAAACTCAAAGAGCAGATAGCAACAGATCTTGAAAGATGGGGAAATATACAATTATCCCTTATTGGTAGAATATCGACAGTTAAGATGAATGTATTACCTAGAATCCTATATTTATTTCAGACAATTCCAATTAGACTTGGGAAAGAGTTTTTTGAGGATTTAAATAAAATTGTATCAAAATTTATATGGCAGGGCAAAAAAACAAGAATTAAATTTAAGCTATTACAAGATGCAAGGTCAAGAGGAGGATTTGCACTACCTAACTGGGAATTGTATTATCAAGCTGCAAGTTTGATGTGGGTGAAAGAATGGATAACATTGAGAAATAATAGATTGTTAACTTTAGAGGGTCATGATTTGTTACTAGGATGGCATGCTTTCTTATGGTATAAGGGAACTAAAAAACAAGGATATTTTAGAAGACACTATGTTGCTTTATTCTTAAATTGGGAAAAACTAGAAAACAACTTTATATTAAATTGGGAAAAACTAGAAAACAACATTATATACAAATTCCATTATGGGTATCTACTATTGAAGCTTTTTCATATTCAATAATATATAATAAGGAACAAACAATTAGATATGGAGAGATTTTAAATGAAAAGGGTGAACTCAAATCGATGCAAACATTACAAGAACAAGGAATAAAAATGAATTGGTTTTCATACTTGCAAATACAATCTAGATATGATGAAGATGTTAGGACTGAAGGTATTTATAAAAAACCAACTGAACTAGATAAAATTATGATGGGTATGAAGGAAAAAGTGATTTAAAAACTCTATGGTCATTTATTAGAAGTTAGAATGGAAGAGGAGCAGGTTAAGGAAACAATGATTGCTTGGGGGAAAAATTTTGGTTATGGGATAGATTTTGAGAGATGGCAAACATTGTGGGATCAGAATTATAAAATGACAATGTCAATTGCATATAAAGAAAATTTGTATAAGATGTTTTACAGGTGGCACCTATCCCCGAGAAGGATTGCAAGAATGTTTAAGGACAAATCGGATAAGTGTTGGAAATGTCATCAGATACCTGGCTCCTACTATCACATGTGGTGGACTTGCGCTGATGCTAAAAGATATTGGACTAAAATCCACATGTGGTTGGAAAAAAATGACACAACAACATATAGACTTGAAACCTGAGATATTCCTGTTGGGAATTGTACCAGAGACACTCAACAAAGAACTGAAATATTTGATTGTTAATGTACTGACAGCTGCCAGAATTGTATTTGCTAAAAACTGGAGAAATGATAAGACACCTACGCAGGAGGAAGTGATTAAGAAGATTTTGGACTGTGCTGAAATGAGTAGATTAACATTTGAAATTAGGGACCAAGAAGAAAAGCAGTTTTATAAGATATGGAATATGTTCTATCAATGGTTAGATAAAAAAGTTTGGTAATATATGGAATATAAAGATAGATAGAACTGTTGAAACAATATAGAGATTATAATATGGTAGAGGATTAATAATAATGATTTTAGTTTTTCCTTTTTGTAATATCGAGTATGAATAATGAGGGGTAGGCACTGTGATTTTTGACCGACCAACACACTTGAAATTGATATGGATCTGTGTGTTGTATGTTTGTTTGTTATGTTTGTTCTTTTGGAAAAATAAAACCTTTTAAAAAAAAATTATTCAAGTGATAAATTAAGGATTGAACTGAGGGAGGAAAATAATCTGCAGTCCTTTCAGCTTTATTTCAGACCCCTTTTTGGATGTGAGTCTCTTTCACAAAATCAGACCAAAGAGAGAAGCCATGGAAATCAAAATCATTCAGGAAATTAGACTTATCCCCCAATATAGGAATAAATGAGGAGAAAAAAACAGAAAAGAAGGAGAGAATGGAGGGAGTGCAACTCCATCACCCAGAATGACTTACAAATCATGGGAAACAAACTGAAGAGAAGGAGCCACGTTGAAAAGCAACTTTATATGTGATATTTTATTTCCACTGACGACTATACCAATAAGATGGTCTCCTGGGCTGTAAAAGCTGCTTGGATAGTTTCCATCCTGGTGCTTGAAATTCGGAGGGCATTTCCTTCTCAGCTTCCCAGAGACTGGATGGGACACCAGCAGCAGCAGAAGCAGAAGCAGGAGGTCCATAATTCATGGGGTGAATCAATCAATCCCCTTCCTGTTTCTAAAGGAGAAATAGAATAATTCAAAGGACTTTCACAAGGTGGAATATCCAGTCGCTTTCCTGACTAAAACACAGAGAAACACAGCTGCAAAGGAGAGAGATGTACATTCAGGAGCACAGACCCTGCCTCTCCCCAAACTCCATATTTCTCTGCCCAAAGTCGCCCCTGAAGGATTCGGTGGAGCAGAAGCTTTTATCCTAATTCTCCCTCAGGAGGGATCCCTGGATAATTCAACTAGATCGTGGACTTAAAGATTGTTGGGCAGTTCTCTGGAGAGAAGTGAAAGGGGAATAAGCCCCATGCGATTCATAATAATAGGGGCAAAGATTGAATTAAATCCATCATCTAGAATTGAGAGTTTTGGGGTCTCCATACTTGAATCTGACCCCAGAGGGAATACACGGCACTTGTGGCTGAAGACAAAAAGAAATGTGACATTTGTTGACATTGTGGTTCAAGAGAAAATCCCAGGGGTCAGTTAATGCCAGAGCGTGTCACGGATCTGAAATAGCTGCCTGCTGAGTTGCAACCAAAATTTACTTTATTTTGAAAGCTAATGCTCAAGGGCACCACCACAAAAGGGCTGATGCAATAGTGCAGTCAGGCTCTAAGAAAAAAAATCAACTTTAGTAAAAAACTAGTTGCTAGAACTATGCAGTTTTTTAAAAAACCACACCTACACACAAACACCCAGAGAGTTAAAGAAAGCCAAGTGAAAAGAGATGGAGAAATCAAGGCTGCCTCTCACCCCATGTGAGGAAGGAGGGGAGGGGAGTTCAGGAGCCTCGTGTTGCAGATGGAAAATCCAAACTTCCATCTTCTCCAAAATCCAACTTCCATCTTCTGAGACCAGGGAATGAGGAAGCCCATATCCCATGTTCCCCAGCCTCCCTTCCCCATGCACGGGCCAGGCAAGGAGGCTCTTGCAGGGATGCCAGGCAGGACTCTGCCCAGCTGAGTGGGGAGCCCCTCTTGGGAGGAGGAAGCTGGGGAGCCTCGTGTTGGGGAAGGGAAGCAGATCTGCAACATCCCCCTCCAGCTTCCATCTTCTGAGTCCTGGATATGGGGGGGAGACCATATCCCATATGGCACAGCCACCTCTTTCCATGCATGGGGCACTCAGGGGAAAGCAGAGCCCAGACCCACAGAGAAGGCCCAGGATGGCCAGGAAGGAGGAGAGGACCTGGGAAGCCCCCAACCCCCATTCCTGGGAAGAGGCTAACCTGGTTTATGGGTCCCTGGGTTGAGTGTTGCGGGGACGCAGCCCCTGGGGTTTCCCCAGCCTCACTTGGGCTCCATGTCTTTCCAGGAGATGCTCCTGTTGGGGGGAAGCCATGCAGGGCCAGGTCTTCCGAGGGGGATCCAGGGCTGCCTGGGAGGGAGAGTGGGAGAGGAAGGGAGGGATGGAGAGACAGAGAAAGAAAGAAAATATATTGAGCAACCTCTGAGTTAGCCAAGTCTTGGTGCTGGGCTTTAACTCCTGGCATAAGGGGAGAAGGTAGACCAGCATTTTCCAAACTTGGAACTTGAAGATGAAGGGACTTTAATTCCCAGAATCCCCTGCCCAGCATGATGAAGCCCATGCATTGTTGGGTGGGGAACTCTGGGGGTTGAAGTCCATTCCTCTTCAAGTTTGAAAAACACTCATGCAGACCAACCTCTCTCCACGTGTTGCCTCCATTTTGAGGAACAACAAGGACGCCTGAAGGGAGCCTCAGTCATTGGCCATCTTGCAGAATGCAGGAACCATGGTTTCTTATGGCCGTCAGAAGTGAAACAAAATGGAGGGCACTCCGGGGTCTTTGCCCACTTTAGCTGTCTTTCTGGCTGCCTGTGGGGGCCAAGTGGGACTGAAAGGCTGGACTGTCAACTGCCCCCTACAGGCAGTGTGAAGGACAGCTAAAAGCCTGGAAAGAGGATTGAGGACCCTGGGTGCTGGACAGGGAATTCTGGGAGTTGAAGTCCAGCCATCTTTGCTAAGGTTGAGCAACCTGCCCTGGGAGGCCCTGCCCTGGACAGCTGGACAGATGACCTCTACTGAAGGGCCACCAAGGAGGGGGAGGCCCAAACCCCAGGCCAACTTTTCCCAGATTTCATGGGGGGCAGGAGGGGGATATTGAACACTGGAGGGTCACCAGGGAATCAAGGAGTTTCCCCTCTTTTTTAATATATATATAAACGATTTCCTTTTCTTCTCCATCGGCAGAGGATGCACACCAGCCACATTCTTTTAAGTCTAACCCAAGAAACAGACCAGGTAGAGCTGAGGCAGACGGTCAGCTGAGGAGCAACAAACTGTCCCTTATTATGCCGTCCACCCAGCCTCCTCCACCCAGGGACTCCGGCCATGCCTGCATCCACACCTGCGACTCTCAGCCGGGGTTTGTCTCCTGAGGTTGGACTTGCTGCGTCAGTGAAACACAGTGGAGCCCCAAAGCGTCTCAATTAGGGAGGCAGGTCGGACCACCAACTGCGACTGAGAAGAAGCTGGGGAGATGCTTTTCTTCCTGCCAGGATCCTGTTCACACAACACCCTTCGCCAGGTGGGGAAACGCTCCCACAGCCACCCTGAGAGGAAACCCGGGTTCGGGTGCAGCCTCTGGAGAGCCAACAAGGAGCCCCTGGTGGCCCCGGCTGCCCCTCCCCCTCCCCCTCCCCCCGGGGTCTCTCCTGGGGGGGCAGAATTTGGGGGGATCCTTTCTGGTTGAAAAGGGGGGTCCTCCTCCCCCCCGGGCCCATCCAGGCTTCAGGGGAAGATGGAGGAGGCCCCCGTGGAGGGGAGGAGCCCCTTTTACTTGTTTTTATATTTTATTTTATTTATTGGAATTTGCCAAACAAAAACAAGAACAAGAGGGAGAGAAAAAATGCAGTGGGAGGGACGATAGGCAGGTGGGTGAACTTATGCAGGCCCCCCAAGTACAAAGGAAGGTCCACGGAAGCCGATTTGTGACCGAAACTGTGACAATGTGTGGCGAAGACAACTGAGTCAGGCCAGGCGTTCCAAACATCAGCAGGTTCTGTGCGGGACTCCAGGCAGCATGTAGACATGTTTCATGAACGTCTTGGCCAACTTCCGAGCTGAGGGTCACCGGCACAAGAAGGGACAAGAGATGGCAATGTGCCACCCCACCAAGTGCATCCAACCAGAGGGGAGTACATCATATCTCCAAAAATCAGGTGGCTAGAAAACGGGTGGCACCATTTTGGCTGTGGGAACTGCCACCAACTTTGTAAGCCCCCCGAGTTACCCTGCCAGAAGATGGGTGGCCAATACATTTGATAAATAAATAAATAAATCTCAGCTTCAGACCTTACAGTCCATTCTTTATTTAATAAACTAAAATGCCAAATTCCATTTTGCATTCCACATTCCAAATTCCATTCTTTATTCCAAATTCCATTCCATGTTTTAAATTCCAAATTCCATTTTGCATTCTGCATTCCGCTTTCCGCATTCCAAAATCCATTCCGCATTCGAAATTCCAAATTCCATTCTGCATTCCACATTCCAAATTCCAAATTTGATTCCACATTCCAAATTCCGCATTCTGCATTTCATATTCCATTCTGCATTCCAAATTCCATTTTCCATTCCAAATTCCAAATTCCATTCTGCATTCCAAATTCCATTCCAAATTCCAAACTCCAAACTCCAAATTCCATTCTGCATGGACTGATCACTATCTCCGGCAGCTGGTCTTCCAACAGGCTGTCCCTCACTGCTGGGATGAGGAACCAATTTGATGGTTCCGCCCCAGGCGCCTGATAGATCCAGAGAGGTTTCAGACAGCGCTGGGGTTCTTGCCCACTTCCCTTGACCACAGCTCGGCTGAGACCTTGGTGGCCGCCTGGAAACAGGCGGCCTCGGAGGCGCTCGACTGGGTTGTCCCCTTGCAGCCCCTTCCTTGTTGTAGATCTCAGTTAGCTCCCTGGTTTTCCGAGGAGCTCCGGGGGATGAAGCGTCGGAGAAGGTGCCTAGAGAGCAGGTGGAGGACGAGCCGCTCCGAGTCTGACCGTGCCCAGCTAAGAGCCTATATTAGGACTTACCTGGAAGCGATCAGAGCGGCGAGGTGTGCCTACTTCTCTGCTCTCATTGCGTCCGCAGATGATCGTCCGGCCGCCCTGTTCAGGGTCACTCGCTCCCTCTTGCATTTAGAGGTGAGGGAGGACCCTTTGCAGGGCAGAACAGAGGAATTTAGTCAGCATCTGGTGGATAAAGTCACTCAGATTCGGGCCGGCTTGGACTCAGACTGGTAGGGGTCGGATGACGGGGTGACGATGAGTCTGGCCGATTTTACTTGGGTTGAGTTTGACCCTGTTTCCCTGGACGAAGTGGACAGGATCATGTGGAGGCTGTCTTCCACCACATGTTTATTGGACCCATATCCTTCCTGGCTGGTTTATGCCTCCAGGGAGGTTACACATAGCTGGCTCCAGGCAATTGTCAACGCTTCCTTGAGTGAGGGTTTATTTCCCGCCATCTTGAAAGAGGCGGTGGTGAGACCCCTCCTCAAGAAGCCTGCCTTGGACCCAGCCATTTTGAACAACTATCGTCCAGTCTCCAATCTTCGTTTTTTAGCAAAGGTTGTTGAGAGCGTGGTGGTTCAGCAGCTACCGATGTTCCTGGAGGAAGCTGATTATCTGGATCTGTACCAATCGGGCTTCAGGCCTGGGCACAGCACGGAGACAGCATTGGTCGCGCTGATGGATGAACTCTGGAGGGCTTGGGATAGGGGTTTTTCCTCCATCCTGGTCCTTTTAGATCTCTTGGTGGCTTTTGATACCATTGACTATGGTATCCTACTGCGGCAGCTCTGGGGGTTGGGAGTGGGGGGCACTGTTCTGCGGTGGTTCTCCTCCTACCTCTCGGGCTGCTCGCAGTCAGTGTTGGCAGGGGAGCAGAGATCAGCCCCGAGGCCCCTCACTTGTGGGATGCCACAAGGGTTGGTCCTCTCGCCTTGCCTGTTCAACATCTACATGAAGCCATGGTTTTGGGGTGAGGTATCACCAATATGCGGATGATACCCAGTTTTACATCTCCACCCCAGACCCTATCAGTGATGCTCTCTCCGTGATGTCCCAGTGTCTGAATGCGGTGTAGATCTGGATGGGGAGTAACAGGCTCCGACTCAACCTGGCTAAGACTGAGTGGATGTGCATACTGGCATCTCGGTTTTCTCAGGATATACCATCTTTGGTCATGGGGAGAGGTGTTGCCCCCGTGGACGGCGGAACCTGGGCATCCTCGATTCACAGCTCAGTTTGGAGGAGCAGGTGGGAGCTGTGGCCAGGGGGGCCTTTGTCCAGGTTGGCTGGTTCCAGCTCTTACCTGAGCCGAGATGCCCTACGAACAGCCACTCATGTGCTCGTCACCTCCCGAATCGACTACTGCACGCTCTACATGGGACTGCCCTTGCGGACCACCCGGAGGTTGCAGCTGGTGCAGAATCGGCTGCGGGCTGTGATGGGGGTCTCCCGATACTCCCATGTTACACCCCTCCTGCGTGACCTGCACTGGTTGCGGTTGCCTTCGGTCAGTTTCAAGGTGTTAGTAACAACTTATAAAGTCCTAAATGGCTTGGGTCCAGGGTACTTGCAGGAATACCTCCTGCCAGTATCACATTCCAATTGCCCGGTACGCTCCCATAGGCAGGGCCTCCTTGGGGTACCATCGGTTAGGCATTGTCGACTGGCGGTGCCCAGGGGTAGGGCCTTCTGTGTGGGAGCACCCGCCCTGTGGAACCAACTCCCTGTGGACCTTCGCTTGGCCTCCGATCTCCGCTCCTTCCGCTGGGACTTGAAGACCTGGTTGTTTCAACAGGCCGGTCTGGACTGACTTTGGGGTGTGGGTTGATTTTTAGTCTTTGTTTTAATTTTTTAAATTTTATAATCACTGATTAGGCTTGTATTTGTTTAATGGCTTTTTACTGTAATTTGTATTGGGTTTTTATTGTTAGCGCCCTGAGTCCTTAGGGAGAGAGGGCGGCATACAAGTCTAATAAAATAAATAATAATAATAAATTCCAAATTCCATTCCAAATTCCCCATTCTGAATTCTGAATTCCATTTTGTACTCCAAATTCAAAATTCAAAATCCCATTCCACATTCTGAATTCCAAATAACATTCGCCATTCTACTTTCCACATTCCAAATTCCAAATTCCTTTCCAAATTCCAAATTCCAAATTCCATTCTGCATTCCACATTCCATTCTGCATTCTGCATTTCGCGTTCCATATTCCGTATTCCATTCTGCATTCCAAATTCCATTCCAAATTCCACCTTCCACATTCCAAGTTCCCTTGCAATTTCCAAATTCCGTTCTACATTCTGAATTCTCCATGGCTTGATGAACGGTTGAGGGAGTTCACTATGTCTAGCCAAGACAAGGTGGGAAGGATTGGGCAGCCATGACAGAATCTTCCGGCACTTTTGGGGGCTCTCACAGAGAAGAGGGGAGGGGCTTCATCTCCAGAGCACTGGAGGGAAGGACAAGAGGAAATGGGTGGGAGTTTGTCAAAGAGAGACACAATCTGGAAGTCAGGAGGAATTTTCAGGCAGTGGGAACAATGAAGCCATGGAATAGGTTGCCTCCCCAAGTAGTGAGGGCTCCATCTCTGGATGTTTTCAAAGTGGACAAGGAACCATTTGAATGGGGGTGGTAGAAGGTTCCTGCCTTGAGCAGAGGGCTGGACTAGAAGACCTCCAAAGCCCCTTCCAGTCCTATAAATCAACCTCCTGTGTTCCACCTTCCCTAAGGCCACTTCACCACCCAGAGGCCCCTGACCAGCTCTAGTTGGCCCTGGTGGCCCCTGGCTTCCCCTCCTGCTGCTTCTCTCCTGCAGCCTCTGCAGCATCAGGAGTTTCTGCCTGCCCCCGAGACCACCAACCCAGCTCTGCCTTCCTGCTCTGCCACCAGCTCCGTCAGCTTTGCGGCCTCTGGGGGTCTCTGCTGCCTCGAGGTGTCTCCTGCAGACCCCTCAGCCTCCAGTTCGGCTTCTGGCTCTTCTCCTCCCTTCTCTCCTGGGGGCTGCCCGGATCCCAGCTGCTCGGCTCGTTCGACTGCCTGGTTCTGGCTCCCAGATCCAGCTCTGGCCAGACTCTCTGCCCTCCCCACAGCAAGAGCCCTCACCCTCCTCACGGCTGCCCCTCAGCCTCAGCTGGCACTCCGAGGCTTGGAGCTGAGCCTGGGGACTCACCACAGCCATCCCCTCTGCCCCTGTTCTTGGCTGGGAGCCCCGGGAGTCCTGAGAGCGCTCAGGCCCTGATGCTCGGTGGCTGGGAGGTTCCCAGCTCAGCTGACAGTCCTGCAGTGACTGGTGAGGTGGGGGGAAGGGAGGAGCTTCACCTGGTAAGGGAGGGGCTCACCTGATTCCCCCAGCACACTAGGTGGCAAGTCAAGGGAGGGAGGGAAGAATCTCTTTTCTTGCTCAAAGGGGTAAAAGGCCGCCATTCCTCCATTCCAGGGCTGGGGAGGGAGTGTCAGCGAAGTCGTCCCATGTGCTGGTCCCTGAGGGGGCCAAGGTCATACCTGAAGACGGCCACTGGGCTGGTGACCTCCCTGTGGAAATCTTCACTGTCTTCCTCCAAACACCTTTTCTGCAGCTCCAATTCTGGGGTCGCCATTCTGACATGATGGCTCAATCCGTCTTTGTTGTCCTCCAGAGTCTTTTGCTGCTCTTCCATTGTGGCCTGGAAAACCCAGGTCTGCTGCTGATGAAGATGATGTGTTTCTTCTCATTTCCCTCACATTCTGAAGAGGGTGACTTTCTGTTCCAATGCGCTGGAGTGGCTTTTCTCCACAAAGTAACATTGGTCCCTCTCAGCCAGTCCATGCTGCAGACTCTAGAGGTGCTTCCTAAGTGCTTAAGAAGGTTCCAGACCTCTCTGAGGAGTTTCTCAGAGGTTCTAAGGCAGCCTTCTCAAGTTCGAGGAAGGCCACTTGGCTGGTAACCTCAGGCATTCCTCTCTGGAGTTCTTCAGGGGGTTTCACCAAAGATTTGTTCTCCTGCTCTAACTGGTGCATCACCGTGTTGGCATGGTCCAACCTTCCTCTGTTGCCCAGCAGAGTTTTCTGCAGGTCTTCTCTTGCGGTCTGAAGTTGATCCACTTGAGACAACTGTGCTGCTCTTTCATCCCTTGATTGTCTTTCTTGAATTCCTGGATCTGAAAGTCAATGGAATCTCTCAGCTGGTTAATCTGGAGATGGAGGCCATCACTGCTGGCTGAGAGAGACCCCAAGGCTGTTCGCGAGAGGACCATTTCTCCCCTGGTGCTGACCTGTTTGGAACATGGAGAGGCCCAGTCGCATCCTCTCTCAGCTCAGGGGACGTTTTGCTAAAGTCCACAGATGCCTTAAAGTGGCCCAGTTTGAGGAACACCGACTTAATCCATCAAAAAGAGCCTTGGTGGCTCAGGCTGTTAAATGCCTGCACTTAAGTTCCAGCTGCCTACAATTACTGTAGGCTCGAATCCCACCAGGCTCAAGGTTGCATCCATCCTCTCGGGGTAGGTAAATTGTGGACCCAAGATTGTTGGGGGCAATAAGCTGACTTTGTAAAAAGTGTGTAAACTTAGTAATAAGCAGGCATATACAATGGAATGAAGGCTATTGCTGAGCACACTGGGTTGTATCCCAAAAAATTGTAAGCTGCTCTGAGTCTTCGGAGAAAATGCATATAAATGTAATAAAAAACAAACCACCTGATCTCCCTTCAAACTATCCCAACTTCCCATTTGATTCTGACTCCAGTTCGAGGCCTCTCATCCATCAAAACTCTCCAAAGGAGTCAGAATCGATGGATTTGGCCACCTCTAGCACTGCTGGAGTGCCTCTCATGACAGGGAAAGGGGGAGACCAGAGGTGGGATTCAGCCGGTTCTGACCAGTTCTGGAGAACCGGGAGTGGAAATTCTGGAGTGGAAATTCTGAGCCGTTCTGATAACTGGCCAATCCCACCTCTGACTGGCCCTGCCCTCATCTATTCTCTGCCTCCCATTGAGCCCCACCTGATGGGCTGGGTCTCCTTTGGTTGCCCTGCACAGGAGAACGGAGCTGGAAAGAAGGTTAGTGGAGGGGGAGGGAATGGGGATTTTGCAGTAACCTTCCCCTGCTATGCCCACCAAGCCACACCCATCAAGCCATGCCATGCCACACCCACCAAGCCACGGCCACAGAACCGGTAGTAAAAATATTGGAATATCACCACTGGGGGCGACCATTCGAATTAGAGCACCCCCCGTCCAGTACTCACCAGTCCCATCCAAGGCACGAAAGCCTGGTGGGTCACCTGGAGCCAGTCCCTCCTTCTCTCTCTCTCTCTCTCCTCCTCCCTCCTCCTCCTCTCTCTCTCTCTCTCTCTCTCTCTCTGCTGTGGCCTACCTCATAGGCATGTTGTTGTGAGGACGAAGGAGTCTTCAGTATGTTCACTGCCTTCAGCTATTGAGAGACAGAATAAAAGTGGATGAAAATCCGAGTAATAAAAAATATATAAATATATAAATAAGTCAATCACCAGATCGAGTCTGTTTGGGAAATAACTACCTCTGGCCAACAGAATCCCTTTTAAGGGATTTAATTTCCCCAGGTCAGTTTCTAGCTTTGGGGTCTCAATGCCCATCCAACTGGGACAGCCCAAAGCCAATATTTTCAGCCCCTAAACCTTACAGGTTCTTCCTAGCACCCTCCACCACCAGCCCTCCAGCCCCAGCCCCTCTCTGGAGACAGGAACCTTCCGCCTGCTGGATGGGGAGTTTGGGGGCAGGGATGGAGGTTGCTCCCATGGCAGGAATCAGCCCGTCTGCTGTGTTGGGCTGAGCCCCCCTTGGTTCTGCCTTGAAGGGGAGGGTCCCTCCCTTCTGAGGAGCCAGGTGAGGGAGACCCTGCGATGTCCCCAGTGCCAGCCATCCCGTCCAGCCTCTTTCCAGGGATGCTGAGCAGGGCCTCCAATGCTGTGGTCCAGACTCCCGAGGATGCTGGAGGTTGCCATGGCGAGCTCCAGCCAATGCCAAACTCTGAGGAACCTCTGATGTCTGGCAAGGCTCTGATTGGCCTGGACCTGAGATTTGAATAATAGCCACCAATTGGCTGCCTTCACCTGGGGGCGGGGCTTATCCATGGATGAGCCAATTCTTAAAGGGCCTTCAAGCAAGCCCTGAATCGGGTCAACCAGAGCTCATGCGTCTGAATGGACAACCGTCCGTTGTCTGGAGAGCTGAAGCAACAGATGGTTGCCTTGTTCAGGGGTGAAGAAGCCCAGACTGAAATGCTTCTTGGGAGATTCACTGGGCTTCCAGTGCCTTTTGGGGGCTCAGGGTTGGATCTGGCCCTCCTCAGCCAAGCCCAGCACTGGTGGGGCCCTCAGTCCCGTTCCAGGACCCCAGGGCAGAGTCCCTGCAAGGGGGTTGGGTGAATGTCCCTCCAGGTGGCTGAGGCTTCTGGGTGACCTGCAGAATTGAGCTCCATTCCCTCGGGTCTTGCAAAAGAAAGTGGGGAGAACGACTGATGGCCTCCTTTCTGCCGTCCACAATAGGGAGGCGTCCTCTCACATTGCATGATGGTGTGGTTTGCTGGCTTGAGAGCCACAGATAGAAAGACGCTACAGAGGGTGGTGAGCACTGCACAAAACATCGTGGGCTGTTCCCTGACACCGCTAGATGACCTGCGCTAGGGCCTCGCTGCCTTAGAAGAGTGAGGAAAGTCCTCAGGGGATGACTCACAGCCCGTCAGCCCTTCTTCACTCTCCTGCCATCGGGTGGGAGATAGAGAGCAGAGCCAGCCGCAACAACAGGCTGAAGAACAGTTTCTACCTGTGGCTGTCAGACTCCTGGATGGAAAATACCTTCATGTCAACATAGTGTGATAGACTTGCAGGGCCAGTGCGCATTGTGCAACAAGGTCACCTGGTGTCATGAGATTGGGACTGGGTTAGGCACTTCTGTTCTCCCTGGGAGTTGTGTTTCGGGGTGTGTGTGTGTGCATGAACGGAGGCTCAGCCAACCTCATTGGACACATGTTGTACTCTGACAATAAAGGTAATAATAATTGATGGAGGCGTGTTTCACTTCTGACGGCCATAAGAAAACAGGGTTCCTGCATTCTGCAAGCCGGCCAATGACTGAGGGTCCCTTCAGTGGTCCTTGTTGTTCCCCAAAATGGAGGCAACATGTGGAGAGAGGTTGGTCTGCATGAGTGTTTTTCAAACTTGAAGAGGAATGGACTTCAACCCCCAGAGTTCCCCTCCCAAAAATTCATGGACTTCATCATGCTGGGCAGGGGATTCTGGGAATTAAAGTCCCTTCATCTTCACGTTCCAAGTATGGAAAATGCTGGTCTACCTTCTCCCCTTATGCCAGGAGTTAAAGCCCTGCACCAAGACTTGGCTAACTCACAGCTGCCTCAATAAACCGGAGACAATTCTCATATATTTTCTTCCCTTCTCTGTCTCTCCCTCCCTCCCTCTCCCACTCTCCCTCCCAGGCAACCCGAGACCCCTCTCAGTGGATCCGGCCCTGCATGGCTTCCCCCTGCATGGAGCCCAAGTGAGGCTGGA